>MU664968.1:184486-233419 GCA_026770625.1 Nicotiana glauca
TATATATATATATATATATATATATGTGTGTGTGTGTGTGTGTATGTGTGTGTGTATGTATGTGTGTGTATGTGTGTGTGTAGATCGGGTTGTTCACCGCAACGAGTATTGTATAGTGCTGAGTTATTGTGTGTGCTGAGTATTGAGCAATGTAAGAGATAATGTGAGACAATGAGGTTGAGTACTCTGAGAGTGTGAGTACATGAGTTCATCACTGAGAGTCATTGTATTTGTCAAACGTGCTTAAGAGACATGCATAGAGATGCATTTCCCTTTCGCTGCACAGTTTTGGTAACATTCATTATTTTTACCTGTATCTTGACATGTAGGCATAGAGATGTACTTTACTCATTCTATCTTAAAATGAAACATTTACCTGATGAAAAGTATTTGGGAAAAAGTTACAATTTTCAAACTTACTCATATTTTTTATGATTTCGGTAAGGGACTTGGGCTTTCACAGATATACTTAAAAAGCAAAACTGCTTTCGGGAAACTATGAAATGGTTGAGCATTTTATCTCTGAGATATTTCTTTATTTACTTTCTTTACATTGTTATGAACTGCTATATTGGTTATTGTATTGGACCTGACCTATGTTCTAGCTCATCGCTGCTTTCAACCTATGGTTAGGTTTGTTACTTATTGGGTATATGTGGTCGGTTGTAATCATATTACACTTCCTACACATTGCGTGTAGATTTTGGATACCAATATTGCTGCGCATGGTGGGAGCCAGATTTGAAGGTTTACCTATGTTCCTGTTGTAGCTGCCTCTTGTTCATGGTAGCCTTAGTTTTATAAAACTCAGTTTATGTACTTTTCAAACAGAAGATGTATTTTCTTCATATCAGCTTTGTAAACTCTATCCTTAGAAGCTCATGATTTGTACTACCAGTCCTTGGGAAATATATAAGATTCAGATAATTTTTTTAGTCTAATTGACTTATTGATGTTATTGAAATTGGATAGTTATTAGTTGACTACCTAGAAAGTTGTGTTAGATGCCATCACGACTAATGGATTTTGGATCGTGATAGATTGGTATCAGAGCTCTAGGTTCATTGGTTCTACAAGTCATGATCAAGTATGTAGTAGAGTCTTACGAATCAGTATGTTGACATCCATACCTATCTACGAGAGACTACAGACATTTAGGATCTACTTCTTTTCTTTTTTTCTTATCGTGCGACATCGATTCAGCTTGAAGTAAAATCCTTTGAATTCCTTCCATGCATTCTTATGCGCACATGAGCGCTTGGTATCAGTTGTGCATCGACGGCTTGTGAATCCATAGAAGAGGTGCAGAATGTGATTTCGGTATGTTGATGATAGGCTGTATGAAGGACTTAAGGCCGGGTTTATACAGTAGCATGAGCGCAGAGATGTTAGTTGTATGAGACATGCTTTTTAACTTATGTGTCTGGTAGCATCCGTATGAGTGTGGCTTGATTAGCGGTTGGATGGATATATAACGAGTATGATATGAGTGCAGAAAGTGTTAATATTGTTCGAATGTGACGAAAAGAGTTTGATTGAGATGTAAATTTGGTGTTTGCTTTACGTCTTGATTAGACTTATGGTATCGAGTTATGGGTGTGTTGAAGGATCTTTCATGTTGTTTAGTTGAGAAGTGAAGTAGATTTTCATGGCGTGATATGAGTACAGACTCGGGAAGGGTATAAAGAGATATTAGTTTGAGGCAAAGTAGGTCGGTTATCTATTTCAGGGTGTCCTGAGGTTTGAGTGATCCCTATGTTGTTTTGTAGCAAGTCCTCTTCTACTTGTGAATTATATGTGTTACAATTTGAGTTTAGAACATTTATGAGAGTTGCCTTGACTTTTACAAGGGTGAATACGAGAATTGCAGATGATATGAGATATTAGATGGTTTGTGTTACATGAGCTTACGAATGATTTAGTTTAATTTTAGTGCGGGGTTATGGAAGCAACAGAGTTTGGGTATTGTAAGTTATCTGATGATTTATTCCTTGGCTTTGTGCCAAGTAGGGGAGTATATTATTGATGGGTTGTATTAAGTTTGTAGGTACATGGGGAAACATTGAATGATTGAGTTGTTATTTGTAAAAGATGTAGCGTGCATGGAGTAGGGATTCACTAGGTTGCTTAGAAGTGTGGATTACTTCTTAAAGGGTTGGTGTGCAAATGGGGCACATGTCGTTTGGTCCGTTTGATCAGTTTAATTGAGATTTGAGTAGAGTAAATGACTCTCGAGAATGGTTATAATGGATTCAAGATTTGTGTGTAACAATTGGTAATTTTCGGGATGTGTATTTGGCTAGAAACTTAGATTTACGTTGGATGGTGTCAAGACTTTTGGAATTTCTATATCAATATGGATTCTATATATTAGCATCAGGAGAGTGAAGGTAATGGCTTTAGATTCGCAGGAAGTCTCTTCAGAGTAAGTATTTTGATTGTGGTACTTTTGGGATACGTAAGAGGGAATTCAGTGACTTATAAGCCTTAGGGCGGTGTGGTTCTATGCTAAAGTTAGTGGGGCAAGTTTTGGTTAAGGTTAGTAGTGTTCTAGAAAGTTAAAAGTATCAATTTGAAAGCAATTCAAAAGGAACTCGGAGAATTAGGACAAGTTGGTAGTTGGTTGGACCAGCACATTAATGGATATGATCGGTTCTTTAGGTGCTTATGATGTGGCTAGTCTCTACAGGTGTCTCGTGGTGATGCTTTTAGGTTTTTGGTGACCTGTGTAGCGTGGTTAAGTTAGAGAGAATTAGATTTGATGGCTTGATTATGTGCAAATAAGTTTCGAAAATTTCTCAATGGTTTCTACCATGATTCGAGGAGTATATTCCCTACTGGCATGAGGAGCATGTGATATATAGTGATTTTCTCCTAGATGAAATCAAATGGAAAGTCCTTGGCTAGTTGAGTATGCAGTTTCTTGTGACTCGGAGTGATTATGTAGGTCTCATATTTTGCATATGATGGCATGGTATATGTGATGTGTTGTGTGGGATGGATATTTGCATGAGCAAGGTAACAGTTCAGTTATGAAGGGAAAATCATAAAATTCTTAGGTAGCATAGACGGTTTCAGATAACTAGGTAAATGATATTACTATTTGGATAATGTACATTTCAGAAGGGGCAATGTGTTTTGATTTATGGATAATCCAGTGATACTGTGGTACTCTCCTAGTTGATCGACTATTGATATTCAATTTTGCCATGAGGCACGGAAGAATTATAGAAGCATTCCGCATGGGATGATCGCATGTATGAGATATATTAAACATTCGGGGGGTGGAGTTGAGATCAGATATGGTGATTCGTATATTCTATGGATTTGGAGACTAGGAGTTCTCATAAATAGTTTATTTTGTGGTTGTGGAATGTGAAGATGTGGGCAAAGCTAGCCAGATGATAGTATGTGTTATGATTTAGTCTTGTGGACTTTCAGAGTGTTATTCATCTATCTGTGGGTGACTAGAACTAATTTGGGGGTACATTAGTAGGCCTAATTTAGATGTGTATTCTACACCGAGCCGAATTGGTTGGCTCCATATTGCTATTGTTGAGGGATGTGTCATTTGGTTAGAGTTAATATTATTCGTATTGGATATGTTCTATGTGTTACTATTCCATGCTATGAGGGGTTGTGATTCGTTGGTTATATGCACACTTGGTGTGGTTCCATTTGGGCTTTATAATGAAATTTAAGCGAGATGGGTATTTGGGTGTTGCATGATTGATTGTGCATTGGTTATGTTCTTTCGGGCTTGTGTGGCATTGCGTTATTTGCTTCTCTGTGGTTATGGTAATTCACTTTGGGAACTTGATATCGAATCGCGCATGGTTGTTGATTTTGAGCTAGGTGGCTTGAGTTATATGCCATGGACTAGTGGTTGGATGGGGTCACGCATTGTAGCGGGGTTTTATTGGGGTATGGTCCTTTGTGATAGATTCGTGTGTTTTGATTCTGCGGTGTGTGATGGGTTCCTCATTGCGTTGTGGTGGTAATTGTTAAGCTTGCAGGACAGTTCTTTCATTTGAGACATTTTCCATGATTTGAGTACATTTGGATTGTTGCTTATTGGTGCACGCACTGCACGGGTTGTGGCTTTCGATTGTATTGATGTGTCATGTCACTAGAGTGGTCGTGTTGAATGAGATAAGGTTATTGGACCTAGAATAGATACGATCAGAATTGATTACAACATTATGGAAGGATAATATCAAAAGTCGGCTTAGAAAAATTGTTATAGTTCTTATCGAAGGAGAGGGAGATTCCACAACTGGTTGATCTGATGAATGGTTATGAGTTTCTGCATGTTTCTTTCATCATTGACATTATATGAAGGTGTTAGAACGAGTCTTTGTTTGATAAGAGGTTTATTACCAACATTGAGTTACTTTGTGCAGCTACTGTGATTGGAAATTATCGCTATGAGTATTTGAGTTTTGCGGTATATCATGTGATTACATGTTGGGTTATGTATATGGCTTGATACAACTTGTTCAGACTTACACAATGTGTAGATGCAAGGTGCTGATCTAATAGTAAATTCCGGATGTTGGAAATTGAACTTTAAGGCTTATGGGCTTAGTTGAATTAAGAAATTTTGGTTATATTATGTTATCATACTTATATGGGATAGGGTAAAGTAGTATCACCACCAGGTATGTTCATGTTAAGGTCATGCTGTAGTTTGATGGCTTTGAGAACAACTCTAGGAATGTTCGAGGACGAACTTATGTTTAAGTGGGGGAGGATGTAACGATCCGACCAGTCGTTTTGAGCCTAGCACTCTGCTCGCTAGTTCTCGGGCATGAGTAGCTCCACTTGATGCATTATGACTTATGTGAATCCTCGATTTTGGTTTTCAGGTTATGCGAAATTGATTTGGAAGAATGATTCTGAGCAAGAGCTTTAAAATTTGAAAGGTTTGACCAAGTTTGACTTTTTAGTATTTGACCTCGAATTGGATTTCTGATGGTTTCGTTAGCTCCGTTGGCCGATTTTGGACTTTAGAGCGTGTCCAAATTGCGATTTGGAGGTGTATAATAGCCTTCCTTATCGCTCTGTATAATAGCCACCCTTATCACTCCATCTAAAAAATATCCCAAAATACATAACAACAGTGAAATGTCACCCTTATGCCCACATAATAAGAACAGTGGAATACCACCCTTATACGCCGCATAACAATAACTCAAATCACACAATAATTCACATGGAATATTATCGCAACAACAATTTACAATGTAATCAATAAATTATCATAAATGTCCACAGGCCACAACCTTTCCAAAGTGCAACAATATCAAATAATTCCACAACAGATAGACTACGGCTCAACACAACATATATGAAATTCCTTATAATAACAATATAATTGAAAATTAATTCAGCAAGGAAAATATCCTTTAATCACAACTTTAGGTAAATAAATTTATGCTTCTTAATAACTTAACTCCCATTTAATTATTTGCAGAAAAAAATCAATAATGAGTTTAAATCCACAAACACGACAGTTTAACAATAAAAGTGCTCACGAATGGACAATATAGTAATAATTCCAAATAATCATATAGGAGAAACTCAACAAGTAAAGAATGCGACATGGCAAATAAAAGATTTATCAAGTGCCAAAAAATTTTAATTTAACACATAAGGGTGTGTAACGACCCGACCGGTCATTTTGAGCTCTTGCACTTTGATCGCCAGTTTTTGGGCATGACTTGCCTCATGTAATGTGTTATGACTGATGTAGATTGTTGGTTTTGGTTTTCACGGAAATCGGTATGAATTTGAGAGAACAGTCTCACTTGAAAGCTTGGAATTTGAAAGGTTTGACCGAGAGTTGACTTATTTGTATATGAGCTCAGATCGGAGTTTCTATGGTTTGGTTAGCTTCGTTAGGTGATTTATCACTTAAGAGTGTGATTGGAACTTGTTTTGGAGGTCTAGTGAAGAATTAGATTTGAATTGGCGAAGTTAGTATTTTGGCGATATCCGGTTGATAGGTATGATTTTGATATAGAGGTCGGAATGGAATTTTGAGAGTCGCAGTAGCTTTGCTATGTCATTTGGGATGTGTGTGCAAAATTTCAGGTTATTCGGACGTGGTTTGGCTGGGTTTTTAATCGAAAGTGTATTTCGGAAGTTTTTAGAAAACTTATGCTTGAATTCAATGAGTTTCGGGTAATTTGATGTTGTTTGAGGTGTTTTGATGATTGGAACAAGTTCAAATGATGTTATGGGTTATGTTGATAGGTTTGGTTGAGGTCCCGAGAGCCTCGGATGTGTTTCGGGAGGTTAAACGAATCAAATTCATATTTTGAGAACTTAAGAAATTGCAGGTTTCAGTAGCAGGCATTTTGGCCTTCGTGTTCGCGAGGGGGATCTCGTGTTTGCGAAGGGCTGGGGTTCGTAAGCATCGCATTTGCAAGGGTCCATGCCATATTCGCGAAGGTTTGTAAGAGGACTGCATCGCGCTCTCGAGGGTGTATTCGCGATCGCGTAGGAGGAATTAGGCCTGATGGTCAGTTAATCATCGCATTCGCGGAGGTCAAGGCAATGGAAGAACTCCTTTCGCGACTGGCATGTCACGTTCACGTAAGGTAAAGTTGGTCAACTAAATGTTTGAGCAATGCGTTCGCGGGAGGTTGACCGCGATCGCGAAGAAGGGATGTCAGGCCTGGGCAGAATGTTTTTGAGTCGTCTTGTCCGCGATTTTGGGTCTATTTTCACCCATGCCTAAAATTGAAGAACTAGGGTTTGAGAAATTGGAGTTTTGATTTGGTATTTGAAGGACTATTTGGGGTCAGATTTGAGAACTTTTGATATGTATGAACTCGTGAAGAGATAAGGAATCTAATGATGTGAAATTTTCTGAGTTTCGAGAAGTGGGCACGTGGCTCGGGTTTTGCTAATTTCGGGATTTTTGATATTTTTTTATTGTTTTCGCTTGGGTTTTGTTCCCTTAGCATATTGTGACGTATTAGTTCTGGTTTTGGATATATTCGACGTGTGTGGAGGCTGATTTGAGGGGAAAAGGCATCGTGAGCTAGGGATTTTGCCGGTTCGAAGTGAGTAATGATTGTAAATGATATTCTGAGGGTTTGAAACCTCGAATTGCACACCATAGTTCTATATTGAGGTGACTTGCACGCCGGATAGCGAGCGTGGGGTAGAACACTATTTGGGATTGTGACTTTGTCCGTCTTGATTGATGATTTTACCGTGTATGTGACTGAAACTTACTTGTTATCATCATAATTTGGGCTTATTGCCATATTTGGGCTTCGTGCCAACTATTTGAACCCTTTGTGGATTTTTATCACTGTTTCCTCACTATTTTGACTTACTATTTGAACTTAGTCCTGTTGATATCTATTGTTTCACAAACTTAGCCACTTTTATTCAGATTTGAAACTTAAAAGATATTTTTAAATGATGTTTTGGGCTGAGAACTACTGTTTTACTAATGCCCGAGGGGCTTGTGATGATTTTCGAACTGAGTGAGGTTGAGGGACAAATGTGAGGATATGTTGAGTGATATGAGGCCGAGGGCCTGAGATACATTTATACGCCATGAGGTGGCTTGAGTTATGTGAGGCCAAGTGCCGAGTGATGTGAGGCCGAATGCCAAGTGATGATGCCATGAGGTGGTTTGATATAGCGCTTGGGCCGTAAGGGGCCCCGCCGAAGTCTGCACACCCACAGTGAGCGCGAGTACCTATTGTTCTGAGAGTGAGCCCGATAGGCTGATACGAGTGATTGTGAGGTAGCCCGAGGGGCTGATACTATTCTGAGAGTGAGCCGGAGGGGCTGATACGAGTGATTGTGAGGTAGCCCAAGGGGCTGGTACTGTCCTGAGATATTTCCCGAGGGGCGAACATTTATGTGTTCATCTTTCATAATTACTTGTCATTTTACCTGTTATACTGTGGTATCTGTTTCCGAAGGGCGGATTTTCTGTGCTTATCGGCACTAACTGTTTTGAACTCATTGTGTAATTGTTGAAAAAGTCATTTTCAAAAGAGGTTTAAACTGAGCTAAGATATTTCGAAAGATTTCACAGCTTCACTGCTTTTCTCAAAGGGTTTTATTCTGCTTCTATACAGCATGTTGGTTTGCTTTACTTGACTTCTTACTGCTCAGTTGTTATTTACCTTTATTACTCACTGAGTTGGAGTACTCACCTTACTCTCTGCACCCCGTGTGCAGATGCAGGTATTTATTCACCTAGTAGCAGGTTTAGGCTGATCAGAGGCAGAGTTATCGGAGTTTAGCAAGGTGGCTGCCAGCGTCCGCAACACCGCTTTTCTCTTCCTTATGTCTATCATTCCTGTTTTGTTTAATTCATACTTTGTAGTTGTAGTTACACTCTAATAGATGCCCGTGACTTGTGACACCCCGGTTTGGGCTGTGTTTGGTTTGTAATTCTGCATTGTCATGGTGTTACCTGCTGTTTAGAAATTATTAAATCATGTTTTAGCCTGCTTTATTGTTGTTTAGTTGTTTGACTTTGAAATAGAGATGTGTCGACTAGCCTTGTCTTCATGAGAGGTGCCATCACGATCGGGTATGGGTTTAGGGTCGTGACGTGTTTGTATCAGAGCCTAGGTTACATAGGTCTCACGAGTCATGAGCGGGTTTAGTAGAGTCTCGCAGATCGGTATAGAGACGTCTATATTTATCCTCGAGAGGCTGTAGAACCTTTAGGAAAACTTCACATTCTTGAATTCTTATCATGCGTCCTTGATTCAGCTTCAAAATGTAACTCTTGAAAATTCCTTCCACGCGTTTGTATGCGCGCATGAGCGCTCAGTATCAGATATGCCTTGATGGTTTGTGATTTCCTGATCGAGGGGTGAGATGTGATCTCTATGAGTTGATGTTGGGCCAGTCTGAAGGACTTGAGGCCGGATCTTTGCCTATGGCTTGAGCACCGAGGTACTGATTGTATGAGCAAGTATTTTGAACTTATATATGTTCGATATTGTCTCTATAAGTGGGAATGATGGCTGGATAGCTACGTGATGAGTATGTTAGTACTGCGAGATGTATCTATATGACTTGGAAGTGATGAGGAAGGTCTGATGGACGATAGATGAACTATTAAGTGTTTGATTTCCATTGTGATTGGATGTGTAGCCCTGAGTTATGGATCTTTTCATGTCTCCTAGTTGGGAGTGAAGTAAATTTCATATTGTGGTATGAGTTTAGACTCATGAAGACTAAGTGACTGTGTAATGTGTATGACGGTGGAAGGTATACAGAAAAGTTATATTGAGGCGAAGCAGGTGGATTATCGCCTGCGGAGTGTTCTGAAGTGGTGCGATCCTTATGTGTATGTTAGAAGACCTCATGTGTAAGTGAAAAGTACATGTTGAAATTTGAAATTTTGGGTCGCTTAAGGGAGTGGGCTTAACTGTTGCGAGGGTGAATGCGAAATTTGCAGAAGATTTAAAGTACCAGATGATATGTGTTTACACAATCTTACAAAGGATTTGAGTTTAATCCCACAACGGTATTGTGGCAATAATGAAGTATAAGTGTTACGAGTTATTAAGTGTATTTTGATCTATGACTCCGAGCCAAGTGGGGGAGTTTGCTTTGAGTAGTTGATTGCACAATTAGGGGCTATATTGGTTCTAGTTTAAGGCGTGCGGGCGAATCAGTTATGGCTCGTGGAAATAGAGACCGAAGATGGTTCGAGTAAAGGAAATTTTTTTGGCAAGGGTTATATTATGCTTTCTAGAGCAAGAAAACCACGGGATGTCTTAAGTTGTTGTTGGTAAGAATGCTCGATGCATCGAGCAAGAAGTTTCTTGGTTGTATTGGGATGAGAATTTCATTTTGCGTTGGGTCAGGTAACTTGCATTTTAAATAGAGTAAATGATTCTCGAGAATGATTCGGATGTGTTCAAGATTCTACATATAACAATCAGGTGTTTTAAAGTTGTATACGTGGTTAGAAACTGTGTTTTCATTGGAAGAGGTCAAGACTTGTGGTATTTCTGTGTGAATTATGGGATTCTATGTATCAGTATCAGGAAAGTAAAGGTAACGAATTTAGATTCGCAGGAAGTTCTTCAGATTAAAGTATTCGGGAACGTGATGTTTCTGGGAATATTTGAGAGAGTATACATCAGCTTGTGGGTCTTAGACAATATGGTCTTATACTTGGGTCTCGTGTGGTGAGCCTGGGTCGAGGAATTGTGGTTCTACAGCAAGTGGGAATATCAAGTTGAAAATGAATCAGAAGGAAATTTAGATAGATGGAATAGTTTGATAGTAGACCGAATCGGTATGGTAAGGATATGATTAATTCCCTGTGTGTGTTCGAGGTAATGAGTTCTTTCAGGTATTTTGCGGTGATGCTCTTAGATTTTGATGGCTTTCTTAGCTTGATCAAGTTAGAAGGATTTAGTCCTGACAGGTATAATTTGTGCAAAGGTAACTCAGAGAGTTCTTAATGGGTTTTACCGTGGTTTGGAGATATATATTTTCTATGGGCATACAGAACATGGGATGTATAGTGATTTTCTTCTAGGTGGGACCGATGGAAAGTTCTTGACTAGTTGAGTAAGTAGATGTTGTGGCTCGAAAAGGAGATGAAGTTCTCATGTCATCCTAGTGTGGTATGGTATGTGCGATATGTTGTGGAGGATCGAGATTTGCGTGTGTAAGGTTATGGTTCAGTTCTGAATGGAAAGCCATAAAATTCTTAGGCAGCATGGGCAGTTTTAGGTGATTAGAGAAATGAGCTTCAGATGATTAGGGTGAATGATCTTTAGATGATTAAGGAAATGGTATTGCTAATCATAATGATTTAACGAGGGTATATGTTTCAGAAAAGGCAATGTGATTAAGTTGATAGTACTTCGGTAGTACTGCGACGCTTCTTTGTTAGATCGACTGCTAAAATTCGGATTTGCTTGGTGGAATGGGAAAGTTGTAGAGTATCTGTCGTGGAATGATTGAGTGTTAAAGGTGTGGCATGTGTCGGACTGCGAAATTGGGATCAGATATGGTGATTCATGTGCCATGTGGATATGGAGATGAAAGTTCTCATATTCAGACTATGATGTGGTTGTAGATCGTGTGTATCAACACTGTTTAGTGACTATCGAGGGTTTGGAGACTCAAGAAATCTTTTGTTGCTTATGTTAGATTTGAAAGTGATATCGGGTTCAGATTGGTTTTCTCCGTGTTGGGTTATTTTGGACCATTGTGCTATGGGCCATGACGGAAATGCCACGGGTTGAGTGGCGAGGTGCATCGAATTATGTTCTAGTAGAGTGGTTTATATTTCGAAGACCCATCGGATGACTGGAAAGGATTCTTTTTCTTAATTAGGCGTTCGTGATGGATGTCAGCGTAGAGGTTTCTACCATTGATTCAGTTTCAGTATTGAGGGACTTTTTGGATGTGTTTCTTGTGGCCGGGCATGTCACCGAGCGAAGTTTTGGATTTCGGTATTGATATGGTGTCGGGCGCCGTATCGTATGGCTCCGGCAGGAGTTATAATAGTGGAAGGAGCAGCTTCAAGCTTCCTCGGTAAAGGGTTCATTGGCAGGCCAATGTGGATGCGTGTTCTAGCTTGAGTCGGCTTGGTTGGCCCCGAATTGTATTGTTGAGGGATATGTTGATTCGACTGTTATTGAGCTTATTAGTAATCTGCTGAGATCAATGAGTTTCCTTCCTATGTTGCGAGACGTTATGATTTGCTGGTTATGAGCACACATGGTGCAGATCTATTAGGGTTCTTAGTGGAAGTCAAGCGGGAAGAGTGTTTGGGTATTGCTCGGTGGATAGCGTATCGGTTATGTCCTATCGGGTTTGTGTGGTATATGTTACTTGTTCACCGAGGGTGTAATGATTTGTTTTGGTTGCAGACATCAAATTGTGTGTGGTTTTCACTTTCAAGCATAGTGACTTGAGGTGTTTCGTGTGGAGCAATGTTTGATGGGATCGCGCATTGCAACAAAGCTATGTGGAGATATGACCTTGCAGGTTAGATTCGCGTGTCCTATTTCTATGATGCGAGACGGGTTCTCATCCTTGTGTTGTGGCGGTACTGGTGAGCTTGAGGCACAACTCTTTCATTAAGTCATTTTCATGATTTGAGTATGTCCAAACCGTTGCCTATTGGTGCACGTATTGTGCAAGTTATGGCTTAGGCTTGTATTGATGTGTCATATCACCAGAGTGGTATGTTGGTTTAGAGGAGATTGTTGGGATCATTAATGAATACGAATGAATTTGATTTCAGCATGTTGGAAGGATAATATCGAGGTTCGGCTCGGAAATTTGCTATGGTAATTGTCAAAAGGGAAGTGGCTTCATGAATGGTTGATTTGAGGAATGGTGATGGCTTACTGCATGTTTTAGTTATCAGTTGCAGTATATGTAAAAGTGTTGGAATGAAACTTTAGTTAATAAGAGGTTTTCTACCGGTATTCAGGCATTGTGTGCAGCTGCTGTGAATGGAAGTTATCGCTACAGGTATTTGAGTTATGTGGTATATCAGGTAATTTCACCTGAGGTTGCAGGTAAGGGCTATTACAGCTGATTCGGGCTTATTATGAATATAGATGTGAGGTTTTGATCTTGTGTATGGTTTCTGAAATGGAAATGTGGTTCTAAAGTTTATGGGCTAGATTGGGTAGTGAAATTTCAGTTACAATGTGTTATCGGACCTATATGAGATAGGGTGACGTGGGATCACCCCTGGGTGTGTGCATGGTAAGGTTATTCTGCTATTGGTTGGTTTTTAGAACAACTCTGGGTACGTTCGAGGACGAACGTGTGTTAAGTAGGGGAGGATGTAACGACCCGACCGGTCGTTTTGAGCTCTTGCACTTTGATCACCAGTTCTCGGGCATGACATGCCCCGTGTAATGTGTTATGACTGACATAGATTGTTGGTTTTGGTTTTCACTAAAATCGTTATGAATTTGAGAGAACAGTCTCAGTGGAAAGCTTGGAATTTAAAAGGTTTGACCAAGAGTTGACTTATTTGTATATGAGCTCGGATCGGAGTTTTTATGGTTTGGTTAGCTTCGTAAGGTGATTTATGACTAAAGAGTGTGATCAGAACTGGTTTTGGAGGTCTAGTGAAGAATTACATTTGAATTGGCGAAGTTAGTATTTTGGCGATATCCGGTTGATAGGTGAGATTTTGATATAGAGGTCCGAATGGAATTTCGAGAGTTGCAGTAGCTTCTCTATGTCATTTGGGATGTGTGTGCAAAATTTCAGGTTATTCGGACGTGGTTTGGCCGGGTTTTTGATCGAAAGTGTATTTCGGAAGTTTTTAGAAAACTTAGGCTTGAATTAAATGAGTTTCGGGTAATTTGATGCTGTTTGAGGTGTTTTGATGATGGAAAAAGTTCGAATGATGTTATGGGTTATGTTGATAGGTTTGGTTGAGGTCTTGAGGGCCTCGGGTGTGTTTCGGGAGGTTAAACGGATCAAATTCATATTTTGAGAATTGCAGGTTTCAGTTGCAGGCATTTTGGCCTTCGCGTTCGCGAGGGGGATCTCGCGTTCGCAAAGGGCTAGGGTTCGTAAGCATTGCATTTGAAAGGGTCCATGACGCATTCGCGAATGTATGTGAGAGGACTGCATCGCGTTCGCGAAGGTGTATTCACGATCGCGTAGGAGGAATTGGGCCTGATGGTCAGTTATTCATCGCGTTCGTGATGGAGCAAATGCGTTAGCGGAGGTCAAGGCAATGGAAGCACTGCGTTCGCGACTGGCATGTCACGTTTGCGTAAGGTAAAGTTGGTCAACGCAATTTTTGAGCTATGCATTCGCGGGAGGTTGGCCGCGATCGCAAAGAAGGTAAGTCAGGCCTGGGCAGAATGTTTTTAAGTCGTCATGTTCGCGATTTTAGGTCTATTTTCACCGATGGCTGCTCGTTTTTGGAGATTTTTGAAGGAAATTAAAGAGGGATTCAAGAAGAATCGACTGGAGGTAAGAATCTTGGTCTTAAAACTCGATTATATTGTGAAATCCACATAGAAATCCATGGAACTAAGCCTAAAATTGAAGAACTAGGGCTTGAGAAATTGGACTTTTGATTTGGGATTTGAAGGACCATTTGGGGTTGGATTTGAGAACTTTTGATATGTATGAACTCGTGAGGAGATAAGGAATCTAATGATGCAAAATTTTTTGAGTTTCAAGAAGTGGGCCCATGGCTCGTTTTTGCTAATTTCGGGATTTTTGATATTTTTCGATTATTTTTGCTTGGGTTCTATTCCCTTAGCGTATTGTGATGTATTTGTTCTGGTTTTGGATATATTCGACGCGCGTGGAGGCCGATTTGAGTGGCAAAGGTGTCACGAGCTAGGGATTTTGCCGGTTCGAGGTGAGTAATGATTGTAAATGATATTCTGAGGGTTTGAAACCCCAGATTGCACATCGTAGTGCTATATTGAGGTGACTTGCATGCCGGATAGCGAGCGTGGGGTAGAGCACCATTGGGGATCGTGACTTGGTCCGTCCCAATTGATGATTTAATCGTGTATTTGACTGAAACTTACTTGTTATCATCATGATTTGGGCTACTTGCCATATTTGGGCTTTCTGCCAATTATTTGAACCCTTCGTGAATTTTTATCACTGTTTCCTCACTGTTTTGACTTACTATTTGAACTCATTCCTGTTGATATCTAATGTTTCACAAACTCAGCCACTTTTATTCAGATTTGAAACTTAAATGATGTTTTGGGCTGAGAACTACTGTTTTACTAATGCCCGAGGGGCTTGTGACGATTTTTGGATTGAGCCGAGGGCCAAATGTGAGGATATGCAGAGTGATATGAGGCCGAGGGCCAAATGTGAGGATATGCAGAGTGATATGTGGCCGAGGGCCTGAGATACATTTATATGCCACGAGGTGGCTTGAGTGGTGTGAGGCCAAGTGCCGAGTGATGTGAGGCCGAGTGCCGAGTGATGATGCCACGAGGTGGATTGATATAGCGCTTGGGCCGTAAGGGGACCCTTCGGAGTCTGCATACCCACAGTGAGTGCGGGTACCCATTATTCTAAGAGTGAGACCAAGGGGCTGATAAGAGTGATTGTGAGGTAGCCCGATGGGATGATACTATTCTGAGAGTGAGCCAGAGGGGCTGATACGAGTGATTGTGACGTAGCCCGAGGGGATGGTACTGTCCTGAGATATTGCCCGAGGGGCGAACCTTTATGTGTTCATCTTTCATAATTACTTGTCATTTTACCTGTTAAACTGTGGTATTTGTTTCCGAAGGGCGGATTTTATGTGCTTATCGGCACTAGCTGTTTTGAACTCATTGTGTAATTGTTGAAAAAGTCATTTTCAAAAGAGGTTTAAACTGAGCTAAGATATTTCGAAAGATTTCACAGCTTCACTGCTTTTCTCAAAGGGTTTTATTCTGCTTCTATACATGTTGGTTTACTTTAAGTGGCTTGTTACCGCTCAGTTGTTATTTACCTTTATTACTCATTGAGTTGGAGTACCCACTTTACTCCCTGCATCCTGTGTGCAGATGCATGTATTTTTACACCCGGTAGCGGGTTTAGGTTGATCGGAGGCAGAGTTACCAGAGTTTAACGAGGTGGCTGCCAGCGTCTGCAGCATCGCTTTTCTCTTTCTTATGTCCATCATTCCTGCTTTGTTTAATTTAGACTTTGTAGTTGTAGTTACACTCTAATACATGCTTGTGACACCCCGGTTTGGGCTGTGTTTGGTTTGTAATTCCGCATTGTCATGGTGTTACCTGCTGCTTAGAAATTATTAAATCATGTTTTAGCCTGCTTTATTGTTGTTTAGTTGTTTGACTTCGAAATGGAGATGTGTCGGCTGGCCTTGTCTTCACGAGAGGCGCCATCATGACCGAGTATGGGTTTAGGGTCGTGACAGGGTGTCTAAGAATTTTAACAGATATAATTTGCACATATAAACAAGTACGTTCTCGTCACCTCGCGTACACGACTTTCAATCACATAATTTTTCACATAAGACTCGATGCTTAAGGGGTAATTCCTCCACATAAGGTTAGGCAAGATACTTACCTTTACAAAGTTAGGCCGATACTCCAAAATTTCCTTCTGCGATTGACCTCTGAGCGGCTCAAATCTAGCCAAATAAATTACATAACATCATTAAAAAAATTTAAAAAAAATTCTGGTTAATAAAATGTCATCTTTAAATTTCAATTAAAATTTCTACGTGGGGGTCGCATCTCGGAATCCGGTAGAATTTTTACAAAATCAAAATACCCATTTCGATACGAGTTCAACCATACCAAAATTATCGAATTCTGATAACGAATCGCCCTCCAAAGCTTTACTTTTCGTTTTTGAAAAGTTTTATAATTTTTCTCAATTTCTTTTATAAAATTCAAATTGAACAATGAAAATAACCATAGAATTATGAAATATAATCAATTTCGGATATAGAACACTTACCCAAGACGAACTCGTGAAAAATCCCTCCAGAATCGCCCAAAACCAAGCTAAAAAAATCCAAAACAAAAAGGATGAAATGACCAATTTTTAATCCTAAATGTTTTGTGCAGTTTTGCTTCTGCCAGGATTTCATCGTGCCTGCGGAGCCATTTTTGTAACACAAGCGTCTCTTCTGTGGAGCACACTGTCCAACAGCCTTATCGCACATGCGATAGAAAGTCTCCTTCTGCGCAAACGCAGGTGCGAGCAGACCATCGCTTTGCGCTTCCTTTACTTATGCGAAGCCTCTCCAGCTAGCCTTCCCCAGGTCGCTTCTACAACCAGTTTCACACCAATATGAGTACACACCTGCGGTCCTTCTTGCGCAAGTGCGAAGGCATCAGCAACCAGAATTTCACACAGCTTCAATAAGGCTCAAAACGATCTGAAACTCACCCGAGCCACTCGGGACCTCATCCGAATATACCAACAAGTCTTATAACATAACACAGACCTACTCGAGTTTCAAATCACGTCAAACAACATCAAAATTACGAATCGAGCCCTGAATCCAATTATGAGTTTTCCAAACTTCAACTTCTATAATTTACACAGAAACGTATCAAATCAATCCGGAATGATTTCAAATTTTTCACACGAGTCATAAACGATATAATGGACCTATTCTAATTTCCTTAATCGAAATACAACCCTGTTATCAACACAGTTAACCTTCGGTCAAACTTATAAATATTTTAAAACTTCAACTTTTCTTATTTTCACCAAAATGTGCCGAACTGTCCTATGTACTTCCAAATCCAAATTCGTGCATACGCCTAAGTCGGAAATCACCATACAAAGCTATTGGAATCATCAAAACTCCATTCCAGAGTTGTTTGCACAAAAGTCAAATTCTAGTGAACTCTTTTCACTTAAGCTTCTAAAATAAGAATTGTGAAAGTACAAGAGGGGGGTGAATTGTATATTTTTAAACTTCATCAATTTATTAGTTGACTAGTTAAGCAGACAGTCAATTGGATCTAGCAATTTTGCAGTGATAATAGCAGAAAAGAAATTACAGAAAATAAGTGCAGGAATTAAAAACACCAGGATTTTTATACTGGTTCGAATTCAATGTGAATCCTAGTCCAGTCCCCTTGGGTTGCAAGTGAGTTATCTTCAGTAAATGTGTTTCTTTGAGTACAGTGGAAATTACTTGATAATACAGATCCTCTAACACTCGTTTTCTTTTTTGATACAATACCTCACCAGTGTTATACTCTCCTTTTTTTCTCTAGCTTGCTACACAGTAGATCTTAGAGAACTATAATGTTTGTTTGCAGTAGAATAAAGAGAGGGTTTTTGGTGTGATCAAAGTATATGTGACTAGGGTCTAAGGCTAGGTATAAATACTTTGATAATGATCGATCCTTGAAAACTCAAGAGACATTATTCTTGGAAAGAGATTGATTCTTTCCAAGAATAAGGTAGCTATCTGCTGCTACTCCTTGATTTCCTTTCTTTAGCAGATGTATGTAATAAAGACTCGCTCCTTGAATGTTGTTTCTTTCCGAAATTAGTCGCATACCAATCTCTTTAGAATCTTCAACCTTCCGGAATGATTCCCTTGATTTGTTCCTTAACTTTAGGTTTGCCTGATTCTCTCCATCGCAACTGGTTGATTGGCTTGATAGGAATCTTCCCAGATTCGTGCTTCCTTTCCTTAGCAAACTAGATTTGCTGATTGTATTGCTTCACCTTGATTTATTTTTTTCTTATATATCAGGATTGACTCCAACAGTCTTGTAGTATCCTCTTGACTCCTTGTAATTGATTTCCTGCATATGTATATTATTTTCATTATTAAAATTATATCGAACAATCTCCCCTTTTTGATGATGACAAAATAAAATATAATTATATACATCAGTCGACTTCCCTGTGATTTACTCCCCCTCAATGTATGCAGTTGGCTGGTCCATGATGCCCCCCCTCAATATATGCAGTTGACTGGTTTATTCCAGAGTAAACTTTTGTACCAAATATACTTCTGTACCTGTACAAATAAACCTACCAACTGGTCCTTCCCAGTCAACTTCTATACTTGTATAGATAAACTTACATGTCCTTTTTCTCCCCCTTTTTGGCATCAGCAAAGAGGGAACAAGATAGAGACAAACAAAATAGATAGCATTGAAGCAGAAAAAGTCATAGAGATCATCCATTGGCCGAGAAAACAGCCCACAAAAATAGCATACAAAAATAAAGATTAGCCAAAGGCTGAAAACACAGCCCAAGTTCAGCAGAGCAAAAGAAATTGACTTAAAACGTCCATATTAACGGTGCAGAAAGTAAGTAAGAGTATTGCAGATGACCTCCTTCAATTGTTCAAAGCTTGCATTGGCTGATATGCTTACTCCATCTAGCCTGTCATGAATCTCCCTAAAGGCTTTGACAGCATTCTCCCTAACCTTGAGAACAACAACTCTAATTTTGGACACATCAGACCCTATTTCATTGGAAATAGCATAAATATCACCAACAGTAGACTGAGTGGTTGTGGGGAGATCTTTGATTTTAGAGAGTTGGGAGTTGATAGTACGAAGCTTTTCACCAAGATCAGAATTGTCAAGACTAGGATGAGGAATGGAGGGTGAAGGTTTGGGCTCTACAGGGGTATGCTTGGCTTCACTATCATGCTTCTTAACCCAGGTGCCTTCGATACTCACATATCCCATACTAGCAAAGGCACTAGAATTGTAGGACTTAGAGACAATGATGAAGGGATAGCTGGATAGGAAAATTTGATGAGCTTCCAGAATGTGAGTGATTGCCATTCCATAGGGAAGACTGGAAGGATCTTCAGCACTCTTGATCATAAAATTGATACCCAAGAGGAAAGCTTGATTTTGAGTTTGGTAACGAGGCAATAGACGAAGAATGTGTCTCTTTGGGATAAGGTTGAAAAGGAACCATAACGGGGAAGAAAAGTTGTTGCCACAATGTAGGCCAGAACCCTGGTTTCGAAGGTAACATCACTTGGACCTAACTGGTTGGGAAGGGGATCCGAAGGACTCTCAACGATACATTGTTTGGATTGGTCAAATTTCAAAGTTATCAGTCCAGGTATTTTTAAACAGAGTAGGAAAACCAGAACAATGACACTGAAAAGCAAGTCAAACATATCACAATCAAGAACAATGCGCTTACCTAACACGAGGGACTCTAACCTATCAGGCTTGCTAGAACGACGATTTGCATAAAATATTTTAATAAGGGGTTCATATACCTTAGGCGGAGGAATAGAGAGGAACTTATCCCAACCTTGATAAATGAAAAGATCTTTGATGCAATTGAGGGCTTCCATGTTGTCAAGATCGACAACCCTTCCATTGGCAATGGGTTTGTCTTTCAAGGCAAGAAAGATATCCTTATTTGGGGAGTCATAGAAATTGAGGTCAGATTCAAGAGAGGTAGAGAAATCAACCTTTGATTTCTTTGGGGTGGACGAAATAGGGGGGGTCTTCCATGGGTCACTTGCCTAAAACTTTTTCTCTAAGGAGTGGAGAATGTTCAGAGAAGTCACCCTAAGAAGAGGCGAAACCCTTAGCGCGATCTGAACCTAGGTCTACCTGTTCAGGAGGCATAAATGAGGGTTTTTCTTTGGAACGGGTGCTTTTTCTGGTATAGGCAGATGTGTTTCTAGGGTGCTTAGCCATTGGAAGGGAAAAGCTTTAACGAAGGTTATGGAGAGAGGATGAAGATGAGAGTGATTAAAAAGGGTTTCCTACTTTAAGAAGGGATTTTTGGCGATTGAGTACAAAAAAGGAAATGTTGTCAGTTGAAGGGACATGATGATTGGCTTTCCAACTTTGAACGACGAACTGATGTGAAAGAAGAGAAAAAAGAGGGAAAAGAGACGGGGGTAATTAATGCATAAGTGAAGGACAATCATTAACCTGTAAGATTATAAAAGTACACATAGGTCCTAAAACTTATTAGCAAAGCACGTAATGCCAAGTAAATATCTTAATTCACAAATTCTTTCTTCTAATAGAGGTTTAGTAAAAATGTCAGTTAGATGATCAGTGGTTCCAACAAAAGATATCTCTATATCACCCTTAAGAACATGATCTCTAATGAAGTGATGCTTGATATGTATATGCTTTGCTCTCGAGTGATGTACGCAATTTTTTGAAAGAAAAATAGCACTATAATTATCACAAAAAATTTGTATATAAAGAGAAGTTCATAATCACCAAATTGATGAGACATCCATAATAGTTGTGTGCAACATTGTCCTATAGCAATGTATTCAGCTTCAGTAGTGGATAGTGCAACTGAAGCTTGTTTTTTACTATTCCAAGATATTAATGCCTTCCCCAGTAATTGACATGTACCGCTTGTGATTTTCATGTTGTCCTTATCATCTACAAGGTCAGCATTTGAAAAACCTTCTAATTTAAAAGAGTTAGAGCGAGGATACCATAGTCCATGGGACACAGTCCCAATAAGGTAACGAATAATTCTTTTAACTGCGGTCAGGTGTGATTCCTTGGGATCTGACTAAAACCTGGCACATTTACATACGCTAAACATAATATCCGGCCGACTTGATGTCAGGTACAATAATGATCCAATCATTCCACAATATTTAGTTTCATCATCAGGAATTCCTTGCTCATCCTTATCTAGATTTGTGGAAGGACTCATTAGTGCGCCAATTGATTTTGGATTGCTTAAACTAAATTTTTGAATCAGTTCTTTTGTGCACTTGGTCTGACATATAAAATCTCCTCCTTCAGTTTGTTGAATTTGTAGTCCAAGAAAGAACGTTAATTCACCCATCATACTCATTTAAAATTCGCTTTGTATGAGATTTGAAAATTCCTTGCATATAAGAGGGTTAGCACTACCAAATATAATATCATCAACATAGATTTGAATAATGAGGTTACCTTCCCATGATCTTTTAATAAATAGGGTAGTGTCAGTTTTACCTCTTGTGAAGCCATGATCATCAAGAAAGGAACACAGTCTATCATACCAAGCACGTGGAGCTTGCTTCAGTCCATACATCACCTTAGTAAGTTTGTCTACATGATATAGGAATTCTGAATATACAAACCCAGGAGGTTGTTTTACATAGACTTCTTCCTCAATGAATCCGTTCAAGAAGACACTTTTAACATCCATTTGTAATAGTCTAAAACCTTTAAATGATGCGTATGACAGAAGGATTCTTATGGATTCCAAATGAGCTACTGGAGCGAAGGTTTCATCGTAGTCGACTCCTTCCTGTTGTGAGTACCCTTGAGCAACCAGTCTGGCCTTATTTCTTATGACTTTTCCATCCACATTCAATTTATTTCTGAAGACCCACTTTTTTCCGATTACATAAACATTTTCAGGTTTGGGTATTAGACTCCATACTTGATTCTTGCGAGATTGATCTAGTTATTCTTGCATGGCTCGAAGACAACTTGAGTCTTTTAGAGCTTTCTCTATCTTCTTTGGCTCAATCTGAGAGATTAATGCAATACTTGCTTTCTTTTTGAGAGCTCCACTTGTTTTCATTCCTTCATGTGGATCCCAATAATGAACTTTTGAGGATATTCAGGCTCGCTTCTCCATTAATTTGGATAAACTATGTTAGCAGTCGACTCGATTGGTTGTTCTGGTACATTGCTGCTATCTTCACCAGTTGACTCTGTTGTAGTAGATAAGTCAACTGACTCTTGAGGTTTGCTTATATCCTGAAGTTTTTTAGTTTGATCTTCATTACCTGCAGTAACTCCTTTCTCGACCAAGGGATTATTTTCATCGAATATAATATGTATTGATTCTTCCACGCATAATGTGCGTTTACTATATACTCTAAAAGATCTACTACTTAAGGAATAGCCTAAGAAAATACCATCATCACTTCTTGGATCAAATTTTCGAAGATTATCCTTACCGTTATTGTGAACAAACATTTGCTTCTGAAGGGATGGAAGTAGCTGATATTGGAAAGTTTACCTTTCCACAGTTCATAAGGAGTCTTCTTCATAATGGGCCATATGAGACATCGATTTAGAATGTGATATGTTGTGCCTACGCCTTCTGCCCATAAGTGATTTGGTAGTGAATAATCTAGTAACACGGTTCTTGCCATATCTTGGAGAGTTCTATTTTTTCATTCCAAAACTCCATTTTGTTGTGGTGAGCGTGGTGCAGAGAAATTTTGAGTGTATCCTTGATCATTGCAGAATTCTTCAAATGCTCTGCTTTCAAATTCTCCGCCATGATCGCTCTGAATTGTTGAAATAAGATATCCCTTCTTGTCGACGCCCCCTCTTTCCTAGCGGAATCAGGTTCACGACATTTGGGGCGACAACTATTTTTCCGTTTCGGAATTGGGTTTTTGGAGTTTGGAGAGTCGCCACCTAATGATTATAGTGGATTAGGACACTTTTAGAACAATTAAAGATGCAAACCAGAGTTTTGGGTAAGGGCTTGAAATTATCTCAAGGGGAAGGTGTTAGGCACCCCTCAAGATCCACTAGTGTGGTTCCCGGCCATGCTACAATTGTGAGTTTAAATGCAAACGCGAATAAACAAACAAGTATTGCAAATAAGAAGCATAAAAAGGGGTTAAAGAAGTGCTGAAATTCAGGAAAGAAACTGCTTTGTTATAGAAGAGATACGCAAGTAAAGGGAGGGGGTCAAGAAATTGGTGCAAGCAACTCAAAAGTCGTGTAAGAAACAGAAGTTGAAAGTGCAGCAGCTTTTAATATTCTAAAAATTGTTAAACTAATAAAGAGGGAGAGGGGTCCTAGGTTTATACATTACATGGATCATTCGCACAACACTGGTACCCAATTGTACGCAGAGTGTTATCATGTAATCATCATCTCCATGTCTACCCTTCCCACCCCGTTAAGGTATTAAAGCGCGGAACGATGTCGTTTACTTATCGCATGCTACTACCCCTCCCAATCCTATCAGTCCCGGGGTATTAGGACTTCTAATCCTAAAGGGGAAAGAAAGGGATGGATGCCTTTTCTGGAGTTTAAAGGATAAAATTCTAGCTCGACATTCAAAATAAGTATCAAGTAAAAGGGAAGAACAAACAAGCAGTAACCCCAGAAGCCAAATAATCATGTAGTTTAGAATGCCTTGACAAATACTGATCCAGTCTGAGATTAAGCAGCGAGCGGATTGGTTCAACATATATATCTGGACAGAAAGTCTGCATTAGGCAACTCTGATACAGTTGTCAGGGACTGACCCAATGATTAATTAGCCAACCTTTTGTCTATGTGTTGAAATAAAACTAGGCGTAGGATTTATTGATTTCAGGAAAAAGATGCAAAAGAGTTACCAGTAGTTTCAGAAAATATGCAGACTGATTAAAAGGTTTGAGAGTTTCAGGAAAGTGCGGATTGATTATAGAAAAAGATTCACCGATTTTAGCGGGTTTCAGAAAAGAGGTAGAAAATTACTAGTTTTAGTAAAATAGATACGAGTTCCAACAATTAATACTGTTTTAAAAATGAATATGGCTGGTAAAAATCGAGATTTCCTATAGGCATTCTTTCTATACGTTTACTGATTTTAATACCCTTTCAGACATTAATAGAAGTCTTATACACATGATGTCTATATGCAACCTTATTGTTAAACCTACCAACGGTTTGCCTAATGACATTTGTAAATGCAGAAATGCAAGAGCCTATAGACATGCTTTCTAGGTGATTTTGTGGTAAAGTTAAGTGTTAAATCCTATAGCCATGGTCTCTATGTGATTGAATCAGTATTAAGGACCCTATAAGCAGGATTTCTAGTTTGATTAAAAGTAAAATCCTAAATCATGATTTCTACCCCTTGGATGCAAGAAAGTAAACACCCATCCCACACCTTTTTACTATACTCCCCGAGTTTCATACAAGTTATTACAACCCAATAGATCAAACTGGAAATTAAAAGTACATCAAGAGCTAACAGCTAGATCCGAACAGCCTAATTCAACCTTAATGTCTAATAATATGCGATTGAGCCACTTCCGGGATCCAGATTTCCAAAGCCTTCTCATTATCCAAGGTGTTTCAAAGTTCCAAGGAATCTCAGGGATTCCAGGCATTGCTTACACCCAGGATACCATTAGAATTAGAATAGTGCAGTGTAGAAGAGCCAGCTCTCAGGCATCCAAGTTCAGAGGGAGCTCAGGGGTCCCAAAGCATGGCTTGCCAGAGAGGGGCAGAACTTAATAGCTAAGAGTAAGTGCCAACTGAAAGGGAAATTGGGGAGCCATGTGGTGGTGGTCATACCTAGCCACAAAGTAGGCTGGCACAACCCTGACCGCTTGTTTGGTTAAACAAGTTAGGAGCAGACCCTTGAAGGTCAGACCAAGGTCTGGATAGTGATTAGGACACTATCCGACCCAAGTCCAAGGCTCAGACACATAAAAGGGAAAAATGAGTGGGAGTTGATTGAGTTAGGGATTCAAAGAACCCAGTTCTGGATCATGGACAACAATATTAGAGTGCTGTCTTGCCCTGAACCATAACTCACATACAAAGGGTAAAGGGTAAGGGAATTCACATAGGAACAATAATGACAAAGTTGCAGAAAAACAATAAAGGAATACATAACAGAACTAGGATGTGAAACACATAGTGGAGAAGCAGTATTTAAATTAAGATGGACATACAAGTAGAGAAGCAAAAGAGTGAAGAAGAAAGTAGAGTAAACAAAGTCCACAGCAGAACAAATATCAGAAAGAGAGAGGGAGTTTTAAGTGAGAGTGATTTGTGAACTCAAATTGTGTTTTGTGTTCGTGTGTGTTCAAAGAGAAGGGAAGAGTATTTATAGTGTAAAAACAGGCAGGAAATAAGGTAAGGATTGCAGTTCAGCAATAATTAGGGGAATAAATGTCAATTAAAATTAAATCAGTATCAAAGACTTCCTTTAATTAAGGAATTAAAATCAAACGGTAACATGCAAGTGCAAAATAAGGAAAGAGATCACATAGGCTGAATATGACTAATAAGGAAGCATTTCAAGCATAGTACAGGTACATAGTAGGTAATAGAGGCAAGGTTCATCAGACTCTAATCAAGGAAAGGTCTATAAGAATCCAATACCAATATAATCAAGGTAAGGGAATCAATCAACTCGAGTAGGAAAGGCAGGGGTCGAGATTTCAAGGCAAGTATTCAAATAGGTCTGAGAAGCAGGGAAATCAGTACAATATGGAAAGAATCAATTACAAGAGTGCAATCAGAATCACACAAAGATAGTTGAAGTCAGCCCATAATTAATGGCTACTTCGAGAGGGAAACTTAACATATAAAAGAGTGCATAGCCTTAGGCATGTGCGGTTGTACTCATGACAAAGAGTATAATCACATGATATTCACGTAAGTCAGGTTTCAGTGACAGACAAAGGATCAGAAGCATGCAAAGAGTGGAGTGAAAATCATAGACGATTTTGACAAGTAGCAAGAGCTTAGAACCAAAAGAATTACATGCTATAGTAAAAGAATCAGATCGAGCAATTTCGAACAGACGAAGAACTTCAAGAACTCAAACATACCCCCAAAGAACTAGGGTTTTCCACAATCAATCAAATTTAGAGAAAATAAGCAGATAAACACATAAACAGCCTCAGAGTCTCAAATAAACCCTAAAATTAGTGCTTTCACACTTAAGCAGTAAATCAAACGAACACCAACATGTAGACTTAGAAAATCAAACAAATTCAGAAAATTAGGGCTTTCCATCACCAATTAAATCTGGAGATGCTAAGCAAATGAATCAAACAAAACATTTAAAAGACAGACTCAGAAACCCTATTTTAAAATAAAAGGGTTTTGAAAAAGGAGATTTGGGGAAACTGCTTTAAACATCACACAGCATAGATCTAGCACAGATCTAAACGAATAAAACGAAAAAGAACCTTGAATAGGCCAGGGTTTCTAATAACCCTAAAGAATGAGAAAGGCTTGTAAGTCACGAGATTAGATCTGAGTCGATAAGGTCGGAACCAGGCTCAGAAGGCTAAGATACACCAAAGCAGGGCCGGAAATGGCCGAAAATCTTGAATTGATGAAGGTCTTGGTGAAGACCCTCGAAGACTGACCTTCGAATCTTCAGGAACCAGGCATGTGAGAGTAGTAGACGATGGGTAGAGGCCGTCCATGGATAGATTAGCCATGGATGCCGGTGATTTGAGGTCGAAGAGGGGTATGCGGCTGTTAGGGTTTCAAGTGGGTGAGAGCGTTTGAGAGAGACGAGGGATTAGAGGCGGAATCTTTGAGAGAATGGGGAGGGTTTGGGGGGTAGTTTGGAATTAAAAAGGAAAAGGGGAACGGTGGTCGTTGATCTAAATGATCAACAGCCAGGATTAAAAGGATTATGGGTTGGGTCGGTTAAATGGGTATTGGGTCGGGTAACTGGGTTAAATTGGGTTAGGGAATTGGGCTCAGGTTTGGGGCTGTGATTGGGCTCAATTCCGGTCAAAATTGAAATGCAAAAAGGGCTAGCTTTTAAATTGCCACTTTTCCCTTGTTTAATTTATAAAAAAATAGCAAAATAATTTTTGGAAGTAAATCAAATATACTAAAATGATTAATAATACATTAAAAATATAGGAGTCAATTTTATAAATATAATTACAATTAAGTCTTAAAAGGGGCTAATATTGTAATTATGTGCAATTTAGTTTTTAAAAATACTAAGTGAATTTGTAAAAATGTACAAAAATCATGTTAGTCATATTTTGGTGTAAATATGAGAATAAAAATAATCTATTGGCCAAAATGATAGTTTTGAGAATAATTATTGGATTTTATGGTATAAAAATAGGCAATCAATTGATTTAAATATAATTAAAATTTTGGTAAAGTACCAAAAATCTTAGGTGTGCTCATATATATATATATATATATATATATATATATATATATATATTATTTTGAAAGTATTTTAGGTATATAAAATACTCAGGGAAAAATTGGGTATCAACAGCTGCCCCTCTTTACCCGGGAAGGATGAAAAAATTGTCGGGTAAAAATATGATGGCCAATTTTGACCGGAAGCGGTGATTTGAAACGAATTTGATCGAGCTCTGGTCTCTGAGCTGCCTACATATTCCTGGTTTTGCAGGAATCAGGCCGTATGTAGTTCAAGAACCATTGACGGAACATGCCGATGGAGATTTGAAAGGACGGACACGACGTTTGGGGGAAGCAAGAAGTATTTTGAAGTTGATCGGTTGCGAGAACCGGAACGGGGTCCCTCCTGCTGAGACGGCCGCTGCTAGACGGTGCACCTGCAAGTGAGCAATATAGGCGTATATCGTGGGTAAAATTAAACATGATGCAAGTTCCTGTTGGACCATGAATGCTGTCCTTGGACGGTTAGGATGACGTCCTCGGACCATGATGTCCTGGGCCATTAAGCACAAAATTAAAGGATTCACAGGCAATGAAATGATGTTCTCGGGCTATGATAATGGTGCCTCCGAACCATGATGCCTTTGAATAATGATGTGAAAGATATAAAGTGGAATCCTCGGGCTATGGCATGGTGTTCTCGGGCGATGAAGATGATGCCTCCGAACGATAATGCCTTTTAACATTTTGGAGATATTTCATCCCATGAAATGCAGGATTTGGTGGTATTTCAGCCGATGCAAAAGCGTAAATGGCGAAATTTCAGCCGACAGAAATTTAAATAAACAGGCGATGTTTCAGCCAATGTGAAAAGTAAAATGGTTATATTTCAGCAGACCGAAAATTTAAATACAGTAGTTTGGCGATATTTCAGCCGATTGCAAGACGTAAATAAAAGTGGCGATATTTCAGCTGATGTAAAAGTAAAACGGCAATGTTTCAACCCATGTAAAAGTAAAATGGTGATGTTTCAACCTATGTAAAAGTAACATGGCGATGTTTCAGCCGATAGAGAATTTAAATAGTAGTTCGGCGATATTTTAGCCGATGCAAAAAATGTAAATGGTGATATTTCAGCCGAAAGAACTTTAAATAAACTGGCGAAGTTTCAGCCGATGTGAAAAGTAAAATGGCGATATTTCAGCCGACCGAAAATTTTAATATAGTAGTTTGGCGCTATTTCAACCGATGTAAAAGTAAAATGGCGATGTTTCAGCCCATAGAGAATTTAAATAGTTGGCGATATTTCAGCCGATGCAAAAAATGTAAATGGCGATATTTCAGCCGACAAAACTTTAAATAAACAGGCGATGTTTCAGCCGATGTGAAATGTAAAATGACAATATTTCAGCCGACCAAAAATTTAAATACAGTAGTTTGGCGATATTTTTGCCGATTGCAAGACGTAAGTAAAAGGTGGCGATATTTCAGTCATGCAAGCGGAGGTAGAGCTTAACCTCGGAAGGCAGAAAGGTGGCCTTATGCAGATGATGCAGGATGGAGACAACGCTTAGTCTCAGAAGGTAGAAAGGTGGCCTTATGCAGATGATGCAGGATGGAGACAACGCTTAGTCTCGGAAGGTAGAAAGGTAGCCTTATGCAATGCAGAAAATGCAGATGGAGACAATGCTTAGTCTCGAAAGGCAGAAAGGTAGCCTTATGCAATGCAGAAAATGCAGATAGAGACAACGCTTAGTCTTGAAAGGCAAAAAGGTAGCCTTATGCAATGCAGAAAATGCAGATGGAAACAACGCTTAGTCTCGGAAGGCGGAAAGGTAGCCTTATGCAACGCAGATAGTGCAAATGGAGACAACGCTTAGTCTCGGAAGGCAGAAAGGTAGCCTTATGCAATGTAAAAAATGCAGATGGACACAACGCTTAGTCTCGGAAGGCAGAAAGGTAGCCTTATGCAATGCAGAAAATGCAGATGGAGACAACGCTTATTCTCGGAAGGCGAAAAGGTAGCCTTATGCAATGCAGATAGTGCAAATGGAGACAATGCTTTGTCTCGGAAGGCATAAAGGTAGCCTTATGCAATGCATAAAATGAAGATGGAGACAACGCTTAATCTCGGAAGGCAGAAAGGTAGCCTTATGCAATGCAGGAAATGCAGATGGAGACAACGCTTAGTCTGGGAAGGTAGAAATGTAGCCTTATGCAATACAGAAAATGCAGATGGAGACAACGATTAGTCTCGAAAGGCAGAAAGGTAGCCTTATGCAATGCAGATAGTGCAGAAAGTCATAAAAGATTCTTAGTTGATAGCTGGTAACTGATTGTGATGTTGTGGCTGTTGGGGGATATTGCGCGTGGATAGCAAATGCAAATAGGCGCAGCAGTTCAATGTGATTACGCAACATGTTTGTGACTCGGGTGCATGCATCCAAAAAAAATCATGAGTTTTGTAAAGGGGAAAGGTTAGTTCGTTTTCCCGTGGCTTCCGGTATTACGTGTCATTGGGGTAGCGTTGCTAAACAGCAGCTATCATAGTTATGCATGATTTAACAAATATAACGTAAGTAGAAAATAGTTTTGTTTAAAATGAACCAACGACTGCAACGTGGTTCAAAGCATTGCAACCTCTCTTGCTCCGGAATTTTGAGGGTCCTACTCAAAATTCTGCCCCAGTTTACTGGGCTGGCACTTCTGACGGCTGCTCTGAACGAATAAAAAGTCAACTTCGGAATTTTGAGGGTCCTCCGCAAAATTCTGCCCTATTTTACTGAGGTGACATCCTTAGTGATGAGCGGCTGAAGGCCAACTTCGGAATTTTGAGGGTCCTCCTCAAAATTCTGCCCCAGTTCCAATAATAGGGGAAATGAAGATTTTATTAAATTGTGACCGAACCCATAGGGCTGCCTACGTACCCCCTCTTAAACAGGAATCAGGTCAGGCGTAGTTCAAATTGCATTATAAGGCAATCATAGGTGATTACACATAATATCGTTTCGCTGCATCTGAGTTGATTGGCTTTGGCCAGACTTCTCCGTCCATTTCTGTAAGAATAAGGGCTCCTCAAGTTAGAACCCGGTGAACCATGTACGAACTTTGCCAATTGGGAGAGAATTTCCTCTTGGCTTCATCTTGATGTGAGAATATTTTCTTCAATACCAGCTGCCCCGGTGTGAACTTCCTTGGCTTGACTTTTTTGTTGAAGGCTCTGGACATTCTGTTCTGATACAACTGACCGTGGCAAACTGCATTCATCCTTTTTCCATCTATAAGGGCTAACTGCTCGTAGCGACCTTTTACTCATTCTGCATCGTCCAACTCTGCTTCTTGTATGATCCTCAAGGAAGGAATTTCTACCTCGGCAGGAATGACCTCCTCCGTACCATAAACTAGTATGTAGGGAGTTGCCCCGGTTGATGTGCGGACCATGGTGCGGTATTCCAGCAAGGCAAATGATAACTTCTCATGCCATTGTTTGTGACTTTCGACCATCTTCCTTAGTATCTTAATTATATTCTTGTTGGCTGCCTCTATAGCTCTATTCATCTGAGGCCTGTAGGTTGTAGAATTATTGTGTTTTATCTTGAATATCTCACACATTGCTTTCATCAAGTCGCTGTTGAGATTGGAACCATTATCAGTGATAATTGATTCTGGAACACCAAATCGGCAAACAATATGATCATGGACGAAGTCTGCCACAACTTTCTTAGTCACTGCTTTGTATGACGGTGCCTCAACCAATTTAGTAAAATAATCGATTGCCACCAGGATAAATGTATGCCTATTTGATGCGGTAGGCTCGATAGGTCAAATGACATCCATTCTCCAAACGACGAATGGCCACAGTGAGCATGTAGCAGTAAGCTCGTTTGGAGGCACCTTTATCATATCTATATGTATCTGACAGCGATGGCACTTGTGAACGTACCGGATACAGTCTGTTTCCATAGTCATCCAGAAATACCCTGCTCGGAGTATCTTCTTTGCTAAGACAAAACCATTCATGTGCGGCCTGCAGGTCCCTGCGTGCACTTCGTTCAATAGTCTGGATGCTTCTTTTGCTTCGGCACACCTCAATAAACCCAAATCGGGCATCCTCCTATACAGGATTCCCCCACCGTGAAAGAAATTGTTGGATAATCTTCGAAGTGTGCACTTTTGAGTGGCGTTGGCAAGCTCTGGATATTCCCATACGGTCAAATACCTTTTGATGTCGTGGAACCATGGTTTTCCATCTACTTCTTCCTCAACGTGAGCACAATAAGCTGGCTGATCATAAATCCTTATTGGGATGGGATCAATGAAATTCGTATCTGGATGCTGGATCATAGATGATAAAGTGGCTAATGAGTCAGCGAACTTGTTCTGAACCCCGGGGACATGCTGAAATTCTGTCTTTATGAATCTTTTCCTTAACTCCTGTATGTGATGAAAATAGGGAAGTATCTTGGAATTTTTTGGTGCCCCATTCTTCTCGAACTTGATGTATGAGCAGGTCTGAGTCCCCGATCACTAGTAACTCTCGAATGTTCATGTCAATGGCCATCTTGTGTCCCGGGATGTAAGCTTCGTATTCAGCCATATTGTTTGTGCAAGGGAACTTGAGCTTGGCGGATACCGGGTAATGTTGGCCAGTTTTTGATACTAGGACTGCCCCTATGCCAACTCCTTTGAAATTTGCGACTACGTCGAAAAACAACCTCGAACCATCGTAGGATTCTGCAATATCTTCTCCTACAAAGGACACTTCTTCGTCAGGAAAATACGTTTTCAGTGGTTCGTATTCTCCTTCAATGGGATTCTCGGCAAGGTGATCTGCTATGGCTTGACCCTTGATTGCTTTCTGAGTCGTGTAAACAAAGCCGAACTCACTCAACAAGATTTGCCACTTGGCGAGCTTGCCAGTGGGCATGGGCTTCTGGAAGATATACTTTAGCGGGTCCATCTTGGATGTGAGATAAGTAGTGTAGGCACAGAAATAATGCCTCAATTTCTAAGCTACCCAAGTCAGAGCACAACAGGTGCGCTCTAATAGAGAATATCGGGCCTCGTACGGGGTGAACTTCTTGCTGAGATAATAGATGGCTTGCTCCTTTCTCCCCATTTCATCATGTTGTCCCAGAACACAACTGAATGCTCCATCCAATACCGCAAGCTAAAGCAATAGAGGTCTTCCTAGCTCGGGAGGAACCAAGACCAGTGGCGTTGATAGGTATTCCTTGATTCTGTCAAAGGTATTCTGACAATTGTCGGTCCATCTAGTAGCAGCGTCTTTCTTCAGCATTTTAAAGATGGGTTCACAAATGATTGTGGACTGGGCTATGAACCGGCTGATATAGTTGAGTCTTCCCAAGAAACTCATCAAGTCCTTCTTGTTCTTTGGCGGTGGCAATTCTTGAGTGGCTTTGACCTTTGATGGGTCCAATTCTATTCCTCGACGACTCACGATGAAACCCAGTAATTTTCCGAGAGGAACCCCGAATGCACACTTGGTGAGATTCAGTTTCAGATTGTACCTTCTCAGTCTGTTGAAGAACTTTCTCAGATCTCCCATATGATCAATGTCTCTCTTGGATTTGATGATGACGTCGTCCATATATACGTCGATATCCTTGTGTATCATGTCGTGGAAGATGGTAGTCATGGCTCTCATGTAGATGGCGCCAGCATTCTTCAACCCAAACGGCATCATTTTGTAACAATACATCCCCCATGGCGTGATGGAAGTTGTTTTCTCTGCATCTTCCCCATCCATCCATATCTGATGATACCCAGCGAAACAATCGACGAAATACTGCAACTCATGCTTGGCGCAGTTGTTGATAAGAATGTGTATGTTTGGCAAGGGGAAGTCATCTTTGGGACTGACCCGATTGAGATCCTGGTAGTTGACACAAACTCTAACCTTCCCGTCCTTCTCTGGTACTGGAACGAAGTTGGCTAACCATGTTGGATACTTTACCACTTTGAGAAATTTAGCTTTGACCTGCTTAGTAACCTCTTCTTTGATTTTCAAACTCATGTCAGGCTTGAATTTCCTGAGCTTCTGCTTTACTGGCAGATTGGCTGGATCTGTTGGCAACTTATGAGCTACAATGGCCGTGCTGAGACCAGTCATATCATCATATGACCAGGCGAATATGTCCTCATATTCTTTCAAAATTTTTGCATATTCTTCCTTCTCTGATGGCAACAAGTGAACACCGATGCGAGTTTCTTTGACATTCTCTGTATCTCCCAATTTAATGACCTCGGTTTCTTCCAGGTTGGAATTAGGTCTATTCTCAAATTTCTCAACCTCTCTGACGACCTATTCAGGTATTTCATCTTCTTCTGAGTCTATGTCCTTTTGTTGCGTTGTTTTGTTGCAAGTCACAGTCGCTGGTTCATCGTCAAGATAAGTAATAGTAATGCTGTATAAAATAGAGTAAATGATAGAGAAAATAATAAGCGAGATATATATGATAAACTGAAATGCTTTGATTAAATCCATAATTGTTTGAAACATCGGAGCTCTTTTCGAAATTAAAGACAATGCGGAAATAAAATCAACTAGTAAAGTAAACTAAAAAATGAGATGCATGGTACTTTTGTTTAGCCTTGCTACCCCGAAGCCCTCCGGGCTCTGACGGTCTTAATTGACCAATTGCTGAGGCGGTCTCCTCGGTTCACCGCTTGTATGGAAGGTCCTTCCTCCCCCTCCTCCTCGAAAAGAACACAGCAATCCATGTCATCATCCTCCAGGAACAAATTCTTGATGGCTGCCAACGCCTCATCTTCTTCTGACCCATATATAGTATCTGCCGGCTGGAAGATCTACTCCAGGCTAGGTATCAGAAACTCCAATGGATAGTAGGGGCCGCGCCATGGTGGCGACCAGTTCTGGAATTCCTCCCAAGCATAGCCGTACCCTAAGCCAAAAGTAGTGTCATGCCTCTTCAGTTTGATGGGCTTAGTGATCTCCTGAAGATTTTTACCGAGTCCCTTTACAGGCTCGTTCCCACACCAATTCAGGATACTTTCGATCTTGTTGTCCCACCACTTATCTTTATCTACAGCGTTGACCTTTTCGATGCGGTGGTATGTCTCTCCGCCTATTCTCCTTCTGCCCCCGATCATTGGGATGGTCTGGCGACTATATATAGGATTACTACCATCGCCATGAATTATCACTTCTTGGTGATTCCATTCAAACTTTACCGCCTGATGCAGGGTCGAGGCTACGACTCCAGCAGCGTGGATCCAGGGGCGTCCCAACAGAAAGTTGTAGGATACTGGGACGTCTATCACTTGGAAGTAGACGTCGAACAATGTTGGCCCCGTTTGCAGGCACAGGCTGATTTCTCCAATAGTAGATCCCTAGGACCCATCAAAGGCTTTTACATTGACAGCCCCGTCTTTGATCTCGTGTAGGCCTTTCCCCAAAGTTCTGAGAGTCACAAGTGGATAGATGTTGAGGCTTGATCCTCCATCAATCAGGACTCTAGTGATGAAATAATCTTCGCATTGCACGGTGATGTGCAGTGCCTTGTTATGACTCAAACCTTCTGGCGGCAACTTGTCTTCGTGGAAGTTTATTTTATGGCTCTCCAGCACTTGCCCCACCATATTCGCTATCTCACCCCCATTTATATTGCTGGGCACATAGGCTTCAATCAGTATCTTCATTAAGGCATTCTTGTGAGCGTCTGAACTCTGCAGAAGAGCCAGGATAGATATCAGTGCTGGTGTTTTGTTCAACTATTCAGCGACCGAGTACTTATTAGCCTGTATTTTCCTCCAAAGATCGTCGGGTCCTGTCTCAATGAGACGTCCCGGGGCTTGCTTACTGGACTCGACTAGGTTCTTTGGGGTGTAAGCCCTTCCTGTTCTGGTCATTCCTTGCGCGGCAATTGTTTCTCTTGTCTTGGTCTTTCCTTTCCTCCTAGCTTCAGCAGTGTAATCCCATGGTATGGCATTTGAGTGGAATGGTGTTGTGTCAGTCATTGCCACTAGAATAAGCACCCTTGGTGGTAACACAGCAACTTTAAAGGGTGTAGGTGCCTTTAGAACTCCAAATTCAACCTCGATTGGCCCGGACGCCTTTGTAGGAGGAGGCACTTCAAGTTCAAGAGGTATAGACATATTTACTTCATCGTCCCTGGAGGGCTGATTCTGCACAACAATTGGGTTAAGGGTAACCGCTGGCTTCTTTGGTTCATCCCCTTCAGCAATTAAACCTATCAACCCTTTGGGGTCCCAATCATCATCGATCTCGATCATATGAATGTCTCCACCTTTGTGTTCAGGCAGGGAGTTGTTACGGACATTAGGAGCGGGCTCCTTTGCTACAATGACCTTATTGTTGATTAGGGTCTGAATCTTATCTTTCAATGAACGGCAGTCGTCAAGGGTGTATCCCTTCATGCCGGAGTGATACGCACAGGTCTTGTTGGGGTTGATCCACTGGGAGGGGTTTTCTGGAGCTTTGGCTGGGATATGAGTGATGTAACCAGCAGCTTTAAGTCGTTCATATAGCTGGTCAATTGGTTCAGCGATGGCCATGTATTGTCTGGGAGGTTTGCGGTCAAAATTTGGTCTGGGTCTTGGAAAATTTTGACGGGTGGGTGGTGATTGGTAGTGAGAGGTTTGAGCACTATAAGCTTGGTAAACAAGTTTTGATTGAGAGTATCTGGGTGAGGTGGGTCGATATGTAAGAGGTGGAGAGGATTGGTAAATGGGAGGTGTATAGGAGGGTGCAGGTGCTTGGTAATTCGGGATGGGCTGATATGTAAGTGGAGGTGATGGGTAAGTGTGGTATTTTGGTTTTTGGTGGTGATTTGGCTCCCTGTGCAACCATTACGGCAATCACATCTTTTCTTGGATGTGCCACCAGTTTGTAAAGCCTTATTGGTGGCTTGCAATGCATTAAGATTTGTAACCATACCATTCTTGATACCCTATTCGATTCTTTCTCCGAGTCTGATGATATCAGAGAACTTTTGACCCTCGATCAACATCAACCTCTCATAATATTAGGGATCCTGAGCTCGGACGAAGAATCTATTCATTTGCTCTTCTGCTAGGGCCGGCCTGACCTTTGCAGCTTCTGACCTCCAACGAGTGGCATACTCACAGAATGTTTCGGTCGATTTCTTCTTCAAATTCTGTATGTAGAATACATCCGGTGCATTCTCTGTATTGAATCGGAATCTATCCATGAAGGCCGATGCCATACCTACCCAACTCATCTATTTCTTGGGGTCCTAACTGATGTACCAGGATAGTTCATCTCCCTTTAAGCTCCTCATGAAGAGCTTCATACGAATCTTCTCATCTCTTCCAACCCCTGCTAGCTTATCGCAATAGGTCCTCAGGTGGACTCTGGGATCTCCTGTTCCATCAAATATTTCAAACTTGGGAGGTTTGTACCCATCCGGAAGTTCAACATCTGGTTGAATGCACAAGTCCTCGTAATTCAATCCTTCAATGCCTTTGTTACCTTCCACGCCCTAAACTCGGCTGGTTAATTTGTTGAGCTATGCCACTAAGTTCCTGATGAGGGAGTCATTGTCATCAGACTCAGGTGCATTTGAGATTGGTTGGGTGTAGTGGGGTACAGTATCTACAAAAATATGAGTGTTGTGGAGATGGTCATTGGTGGTGTTCAGTAGCTCGGGAATGAGTAGTGGAGTGTTATTTAGAGTGTGGCATGTGTTGTAGTGAGTGGGTTGTATCTGTGGTTGTGGGGTGTTTTGTGGAGGTGCGGGATTCTGGGTGTTGACATCAGGAGTGGTGAGGGAAAATGAGAGGTTCGCCAAATTCCGAACCTGATCCAGTTCTTCTCGGAATTTCAACAGCTTTTGTTTTAGTTGTGCAGTAGTTTCCTTAGCAACCGGGGTACCCTGGGGAATCTCTATCTCCTTTTTGGCGCTTGTATCTCCCATTTTACCTTTGTTCTTATTCCGTACAGGACTCAGAGGAGGAGGAGGTGGAGGGTCCTTGGATCTTGTGGAGTATGCTGATGGTGCCAGAATGCACGAACTAACCTTTGGGGAGGGGAATATAAAACAAAAAGGTAGCAAGTTAGTACGGGTTCTGATGAAAAAGTATTACAGTATTTAAACACATTGTGTGAAAATGTAAATAGCATCCTAGTTTTGGTGCCTCGTTGTGCCCGAGGTAGGCCTAGCGACAAATAGTTTTGGAGAACTTATAATGCTAAATGCCTCATTTTATTGATGAAAAATAAGACGAATCCAAAACGACTCTAAATAACAGAAAGTAAATGTCACTAGTGGCCATTGGCCTTATTACCTCATTGAAGCAAAATAAAGGGCTCCTAACTACTTGGTCCCAGAGGGACCTTCCCTAGATTTGGCATCCTTGTCTCCCTCGAATAGCTTCACCAATTCGCGTAGTCCTAGCAGTAAGTAAGCTCAGGCCAGATGTCCGCCTTCATTTCCTTCAGCGTTTTTGGAAGTATTCGATCCTTTTGATGAACTTCCCTTCCAGCTCTACTAGACCCTGCTCCAAATACCCTAGCCGATTGTTGGCGCTGACAGCCATTTCTTTCCACTCCTCGATCAATTTCTGATGGGCTTCTGATATTTCCTGATGCTCACTTTCGCACTCTCGAATTCTCTTGCGCAGTTGGTTATACTTAACCTATGCTTCAGCATGCTCGTCAATAATTTTGTGACCTCGAACGAATCTCGGCTGACCCATGCTATTGTCTTCTAACCAACCTGAATAATGCGGCACACAAACGGCGTGGTACCTGTCTGGCTCAATGGATTCTTTCCCCAAAACGATTTTGCAATGCCACAAATGTTGAGCTTGGCACCTGTGAGGGCTATCATAGTCTTGGAAATCAGCCCTGAGGTGACTCGTTTTATTGACCCTTGGTATGATTTGTTTTCTTCCAGCTTGCCTCATGGCTCGGAGAGGAACGTAAGGATATGTCCCTCTTAAACCAATCAGTATGAGAAACGACGCATCTCGGGATCGGACAATGAATTCATCCGTGGGGAACCACTCAAACATCCATTGCACCTGGTCTTCTTTTAGATTTTCGAACAATTCTATCCATCCTCCGGCGTCCTCCGGCTGAGCGAACATTTTAGGCATGTAATTCATACGCCTTGGCTGATGGAAGGCGATATGATCATCCCAATATCTGCGTAGGATCTCTTGGTAGTATTCTCCTTTCTAGAGCTGTTCCATGAGCCAAAGCTGAAGTAACAAGTTGCAACCCTCAAAATGACTGCCTTGTTGTTGACAGTTGTTCAAAGCACGGTATATCTCGCGACGATCATGGGCACTATGCTGAAAGTTTGCCCACCAATCCCTTCCATCAAAGTTTTGGTTACCATGGCTAATCTGGTATGGACCCTAACCTTCTTCATAGGGAACACGATCATCCCCAAAAAGCAAACAAGAAAACAAAGACTCTTCTACGGACATGTCCCAATGAGGTGATAGCAAATTCGTCTGAATAGGTGCGGTATCACTTGCTATGGTCGTACCTCTCGTATAGGTAGTCAAATGGGATGTAAGAGTCTTTCAAACAAGTCAAGTCTGGTTTTTCTTGAGTCCCATCATATTAAAGAAACCCCTTCCTTTGCGATTCTCTGGCATAAGCAAACTCGGAGTCTCCCAAAGAATTCCAGCTAAACCTTCTATTTCTTCAAGTAAAGGAGTCATTTCAAGATCACCAAAGCGGAACACGGATTTGTCACTATCCTAGAACAATGTTGCAGCCTCTATGATTCTGTTGTTAGGCTGAATCTCTTGGAGAGAAGGCAGATTTCCAAAGTACTTGCGGACGAGTGTTTGATCACTAGAATGGAGATCGCTCCACCAATTCAGTAACCTTGGATGAATGTTGGTTACCATGCCAAATCTGGGGATCTCATGCCTCATTTTATGCAAAACAGAGTGTTAGGCCCTTAACCCCACCGGACTCGACTATTTAAATCAATAATTAGCATAGCAAGCACTTAAGTTCTCCAAATAAATGCACAGAACATGGAGGCATCCGTTTGGGTTTCAAGGAAACCCGGTGGACTTCCGACAAGGCTACCTTAAAGAGTCATTATGTGGACAACATAACTGACTCGGCTAGATTTGACCATGATGCATGTACAATTTAAATGGAATAAGGTTTCTATTTTGAAGTGCTAGACTGGTACACTTGAGTGGACAACTCAAGAGGGAAAGGCACGGAACCGTCGACTACACCATTGATCGACTTGTTTTACCGCAAATATGCCTTTGCCAAATTTAGGGGGGGTGATAGCATTGGAAGTGCGCAACTACTCATTATAAGCGTTGCTATAGTATTTGTTTGGCACGAGTGGAATATGATGTTGAAAAAAATGCAATTTACAAGAATGAAACATGTTGACATGTATTTTCACGTTCATACAATAAAGTCAAAAATGATTGCTCAGAAATTACAACAATATTGATGGAAAAGCAGTAAATAAAAGTAATTAAAGAAAAAGAAACAAAAGACACAAGTCAGTTTCAAATAAAGGCATTAAACAAAAGCAGTAAAAGAAAGCAATAAAGTCACATATATCATGCAATGGTAAAAGACTAAAGATATCCCCAGCAGAGTCACCATGCTGTCGACGCCCCCTCTTTCTTCGAGGAATCGGGTTCACGACATTTGGGAAGACAACTCTTTTCCAGTTTGGGAATTGGATTTTTGGAGTTTGGAGAGTCGCCACCTAATGATTATAGTGCATTAGGACACTTTTAGAAGAATTAATGATGCAGACCTGAGTTTTAGGTAAGGGCTTGAAATTATCTCCAAGGGAAGGTGTTAGGCACCCCTCAAGATCCACTAATGTGGTTCCCGGCCATGCTACAATTGTGACTTTAAATACAAATATGAATAAACAAATAAGTATTGCAAATAAGAAGCATAAAAAGGGGTTAAAGAAGTGCTGAAATTCAGGAAAGAAACTGCTTTGTTATAAAAGAGATATGCAAGTAAAGGGAATGGGTCAAGAAATTGGTGCAAGCAACTCAAAAGTCGTGTAAGAAACAGAAGTTGAAAGTGCAGCAACTTTTAAAATTCTGAAAATTGTTAAACTAATAAAGAGGGAGGGGGTCCTAGGTTTATACATTACATGGATCATTCGCATAACACTGGCACCCAATTGTACGCAGAGTGTTATCGTGTAATCATCATTTCCATGTCCACCCTTCCCACCCCGTTAAGGTATTAAAGCGCGGAACGGTATCGTTTACTTATCGCATGCTACTACCCGTCCCGATTCTATCAGTCCCGGGGTATTAGGACTTCTAATCCTAAAGGGTAAAGAAAGGGATGGAGGCCTTTTTGGAGTTTAAAGGATAAAATTCTAGCTCGACATTCAAAACAAGTATCAAGTAAAAGGGAAGAACAAACAAGCAAATAAGGCTCAAATTAACCCAGAAGTCAAATAATCATGTAGTTTAGAATGCCTTGACAAATACTGATTTGGTCTTAGATTAAGCAGCGAGCAGATTGGTTCAACACATATATCTAGACAGAAAGTTTGCATTAGGCAACTCGGATACAGTTGTCCAGGACTGACCCAATGATTAATTCGCCAACCTTTTGTCTATGTGTTGAAATAAAACTAGGCGTAGGATTTATTGATCTCAGGAAAAAGATGCAAAAGAGTTACCAGTAGTTTTAGAAAAGACGCAGACTGATTAAAGAGTTTCAGGAAAGTGCGGATTGATTATAGAAAAAGATTCACCAATTTTAGCGGGTTTTAGAAAAGAGGTAGAAAATTACCAATTTTAATAAAATAGACACGAGTTCCAGCAATTAATACTGTTTTAAAAACGAATGAGGCTGTTAAAAATCGAGATTTCCTATAGGCATGCTTTCTATACGTTTACTAATTTTAATACCCTTTCAGACATTAATAGAAGTCTTATACACATGATGTCTATATGTAACCTTACTGTTAAACCTACCAACGGTTTGCCTAATGACATTTGTATATGCAGAAATGCAAGAGCCTATAGACATAATCTCTATATGTGTAATTACAGAACACGAGTGTTAAATCTTATAGACATGCTTTCTAGGTGATTTTGTGGTAAAGTTAGGCGTTAAATCCTATAGCCATGGTCTCTATGTGATTGAATCAGTATTAAGGACCCTATAGGCAGGATTTCTAGTTTGATTTAAAGTAAAATCCTAAATCATGATTTCTACCCCTTGGATGCAAGAAAGTAAACACCACTCCCACACTCTTTTACTATACTCCCCGAGTTTCATACAAGTTATTACAAACCCAATAGATCAAATTGGAAATTAAAAGTACATCAAGAGCTAACAGCTAGATCCGAGCAACCTAATTCAACCTTAATGTCCAATAATATGCGATTGAGCCACTTCCGGGATCCAAATTTCCAAAGCCTTCTCATTATCCAAGGTGTTTCAAAGTTCCAAGGAATCTTAGGGATTTCAGGCATTGCTTACACCCAGGATACCATTAGAATTAGAATAGTGCAGTGTAGAAGAGCCAGCTCTCAGGCATCCAAGTTAAGAGGGAGCTCAGGGGTCCCAAAGCATGGCTTGCAAGAGAGGAGTATAACTTAATAGCTAAGAGTAAGTGCCAAGTGAAGGGGGAATTGGAGAGCCATGTGGTGGTGGTCATACCTAGCCACAAAGTAGGCTGGCACAACCCTGACCACTTGTTTGGTTAAACAAGTTAGGAGAAAACCCTTGAAGGTCAGACCAAGGTCTGGATAGTGATTAGGACACTATCAGACCAAAGTCCAAGGCTCAAACACATAAAAGGGAGAAAGGAGTGGGAATTGATTGAGTTAGGGATTCAAAGAACCAAGTTCAGGATCATGGACAACAATATTAGAGTGTTGTCATGCCCTGAACCTTAACTCACATACAAATGGTAAAGGGTAAGGGAATTCACATAGGAACAATAATGACAAAGTTGCAGAAAAATAGTAAAGGAAAGCACAACAGAACTAGGATGTGAAACACATAGTGGAGAAGCATTATTTAAACTAAGATGGACAGACCACTAGAGAAGCAAAAGAGTGCAGAAGAAAGTAGAGTAAACAAAGTCCACAGCAGCACAAGTATCAGAAAGAGAGAGAGAGAGAGTTTTAAGTGAGAGTGATTTGTGAACTCAGATTGTGCTTTGTGTTCGTGTGTGTTCAAAGAGAAGGGAGGAGAGTATTTATCGTGTAAAAACAGGAATAAAAATAATGTAAGGATTGCAGTTTAGCAATAATTAGGGAAACAAGTGTCAATTAAAATTAAATCAGTATCAAAGACTTCCTTTAATTAAGGAATTAAAATCAAACGGTAACATGCAAGTTCTAAATAAGGAAAGAGATCACATAGGCTGAATATGACTAATAAGGAAGTATTTCAAGCATAGTACAGGTACATAGTAGGTAATAGAGGCAAGGTTCATCAGACTCTAATCAAGGAAAGGTCTATAAGAATCCAATACCAATATAATCAAGGTAAGGGAATCAATCAGCTTGAGTAGGAAAGGCAGGGGTCGAGATTTCAAGGCAAGCATTCAAATAGGTCTGAGAAGCAGGGAAATCAGTATAATAAGGAAAGAATCAATTACAAGAGTGCAATCAGAATCACATAAAGAGATTTGAAGTCAGCCTATAATTAAGGGCTACTTAGAGAGGGAAATTTAACATATAAAGGAGTGCATAGCCTTAGGCATGTACGGTTGTACTCATGACAAAGAGTATAATCACATGATATTCACGTAAGTCAGGTTTTAGTGACAGACAAAGGATCAGAAGCATGCAAAGAGTGGAGTGAAAATCATAGACGAGTTTGATAAGTAGCAAGAGCTTAGAACAAAAATAATTACATGCTAAAGTAAAAGAATCAGATCGAGCAATCTCGAACAGACGAAGAACTTCAAAACTCAAAAAGACCCCTAAAGAACTAGGGTTTTCCAGAATCAATCAGATTTAGAGAAAATAAGCAGATAAACACATAAATAGCCTCAGAGTCTCAAATAAACCCTAAAATTAGGGCTTTCACACTTAAGCAGTAAATCAAACGAACACCAACATGTAGACTTAGAAAATCAAACAAATTCAAAAAATTAGGGCTTTCCATCACCAATTAAACCTGGAGATGCTAAGTAGATGAATCAAACAAAACATTTAAAAGACAGACTCAGAAACCCTAATTTAAAATCAAAGGGTTTTGAAAAAGGAGATTTGGGGAAACTGCCTTAAACATCACACACAGCATAGATCTAGCAAAGATCTAAATGAATAAAACGAAAAAGAACCTTGAATAGGCCAGGGTTTCTGAGAACCCTAAAGGATGAGAAAGGCTTGGAAGTTACGAGATTAGATCTGAGTCGATAAGGTCGGAACCAGGCTCAGGAGGCTAAGATACACCGGAGCAGGGCCGGAAATGGCCGAAAATCTTGAATCGATGAAGGTCTGGGTGAAGACCCTCAAAGACTAGCCTTCGAATCTTCAGGCACCAGGCATGTGAGAGCAGTAGACGATGGGTAGAGGTCGTCCATGGTTAGATTAGCCATGGATTCTGGTGATTTGAGGTTGAAGAGGGGTAGGCGGCTATTAGGGTTTCAAGTGGGTGAGAGCGTTTGAGAAAGATGAGGGATTAGAGGCGGCATCTTTGAGAGAATGGGGAGGGTTTGGGGGGTCGTTTGGAATTAAAAAGGAAAGGGGGAACGATGGCCGTTGATATAAATGATCAACGGCCAAAATTAAAAGGGTTATGGATTGGGTCGGTTAAATGGGTATTGGGTTGGGTAACTGGGTTAAATTGGGTTAGGGAATTGGGCTCAGGTTTGGGGCTGAGATTGGGCTCAATTCCAATTAAAATTGAAATGCAAAAAGGGCTAGCTTTTAAATAGCCAGTTTTCCCTTGTTTAATTTATAAAAAAATGGCAAAATAATTTCTGGAAGTAAATCAACGTACTAAAATAATTAATAATACATAATTATCGAATTAAAAATGTAGGAGTCAATTTTATAAATATAATTACTATTAAATGTTAAAAGGGGCTAATATTGCAATTATGTGCAATTTAGTTTTTAAAAATACTAAGTGAATTTGTAAAAATGTACAAAAATCATGTTAGTCATATTTTGCTGTAAATATGAGAATAAAAATAAGCTATTTGCCAAAATGATAGGAATAATTATTGGATTTTATGGTATAAAAATAGGCAATAAATTGGTTTAAAAATCATTAAAAATTTGGTAAAGTACCAAAACTCTTGTGTGTTCTCATATATACATATATATATTATTTTAAAATTATTTTGGGTATATAAAATACTCAGAAAAAATTGGGTATCAACACTTCCCTCTTTCAACCTTCTTACAGAAAACTTCAAAATTTCTTAATGTTTCATCCTTATGAGATAAGAAAATTACCCAAGTAAAACGTGAAAAATCATCTATAATAACAAAAGCATATATTTTTCCTCCTATGCTAGCAGTTCGAGTAGGCCCAAATAAATCCATGTGAAGTAGTTACAAAGGCTTTGAGGTGGATACAATATCTTTGTTTTTGAAAGAGTTTCTGGTTTGCTTACCCATTTGACATATATCACAGATATGAGTTCTAGAGAAGTTCAGTTTAGAAAGACCAAGAACTAACTCATATTTAGACAATTTTTCTATCAAATGTATGTTGGCATGACCTAGTTTCCTATGCCACAACCATGGATCATCAGACATAGAAGATAAGCAGATATGACCACTTAATATTTCAAAGCTATCAAGGATATAAACATTCCCATACCTTTTTCCGGGAAGAACTATTTTACCTGATTCGTCTTCAATAGCACATCCTGTTTTATTAAAATTTACCTCATATCCTGAGTCGTAAAGTTGACTTATGCTCAAGAGATTATAGTTGAGGCCATCAACCAGATAAACTTCAGTGATGTCACAGTTGTTAAAGGGAATTGTTCTAATACCGACTATTTTGCCTTTTGAGTCATCCCCTAATTTAACACTGCCTCTATCGATTTATGCGACTTTGAACAGGTTTTTTGTCACCTATCATATGACTGGAACACGCACTGTCTAGATACCATTTTCCTTTACGGCTTATTTTGTGGTGTTCCTCACTGGTTTCACTTCATTCCATGAAACAGTTTTCATTTTTTTCATCTGAATTGTCCTCATCTGTCTAGCATCCTGAGGATTTGTTCATTTTATTTACCAGAATTTTCATGAAGCAGAGATTTGATATTTCTTTATGATCTGAGGTGTCTTCATCACTCCAGATTCCGAAGGATTTGTTCTTGTTGAAACCTCTATAGATGTTTCTTTTTAGTTCTGGGCAGTCTGCTTGAATATGCCCAAATCTACCACATTCGTAGCATTTTCCATCGTTCTTATCCTGTTTATTGTATTTCCTGGATCGTCTTGGTGGAATTCATCCTTTCTTTGTATTCCGGAATCTTCTCATTAGTCCATCCATGTTTCTTGACATCATAGCGATCTCTTCTTGTAAAGCTTCAGGATCATCGTCAATTTCATTTTCAGCTGTTTCAGTTGAGGCCTTAAATGCAACTATTTTCTTTTCTATTCTTGACTAGTCTTCTTCATATGCGTCCTTTCAAAAGTTATGAGTTCTCCTTTTAGTTCATCATAGGATAGTTTGTTTAAATCTTAAGATTACAGTGTGACTACTTTGGTCTGCCAGGTAGTTGGCAAACTTCTTAGAATTTTTCTGACTTGATCACCGTTGGTATAGGGCTTGCCAAACACCTTTAGATTGCTAATTATTTTGCTAAATCTGGCAAACATTTCTTCAATAGATTCTCCTTCTTTCATTGAGAAGAGTTTGTAGTCGTGAACTCGCATATCGATATGTGTTTCCTTTACCTTGCTAGTTCCTTCATATATAACTTTAAGCTTGTCCCACATTTCTTTGGTTATGTCACAACTTGAGATTTTCTCATACTCTTCACCACTTATGGCATTATGAAGCAAATTTCTTGCTTTGTTTTTAAGTTGTACCACTTCCAATTGCTCTTTTGTGTATGAATCAATATATTCAGGGTCAGCAAGAAGTGGAATGGCATCAAGTAGGGGATAATTTCCCTTTTTGATAACTCTCCAAACTTTGACATCATAAGCTTTGGTAAAGATCTCCAATCTCACTTTTCAATGGGAGAAATGTTGTCCATTGAAGTATGGTGATCTAACTTGCGAGGTTCCTTCCTAGAAGAGAGCTCCTATGATGAGTTCATTTTCCATGATCTTTTCTCATAAGCTATTAGGCAAAAAGAAGGATGTGAGCCTTGCTCTGATACCAATTGAAAGTACAAGGGGGGGAGGGGGTTAATTGTATATTTTTAAACTTTATCAATTTATTAGTTGACTAGTTAAGCAGACAGTCGACTGGATCTAGCAATTTTGCAGTTATAATATCAGAAAAGAAATTGCAGAAAATAAGTGCAGAAATTAAAGACACTAGTATTTTTATACTAGTTCGGATTCAATGTGAATCCCAGTCCAGTCCCCTTGGGTTGCAAGGGAGTTCTATTCAGTAAATATGTTTCTTCGAGTACAGTGGAAATGACTTGATAATACAGATCCTCTAACACTCGTTTTTCTTTTTGATACAATGTCTCACCAGTGTTACACTCTTTTTTTTCTCTAGCTTGTTACACTGCAGATCTTAGAGAACTACAATATTTGTTTGCAATAGAATAAAGAGAGGGTTTTTGGTGTGATCAAATTATATGTGACTAGGGTCTAAGGCTAGGTATAAATACATTGATAATGATCGATGCTTGACAACCCAAGAGATTTGATTCTTGGAAAGAGATTGATTCTTTCCAAGAATAAGGTAGCTAGCCGTTGCTACTCCTTGATTTCTTTTCTTCAGCAGATGTATGTAATAAAGACTCGCTCCTTGAATGTTGGTTCTTTCCGAAATTAGTCGCGTACCAATCTCTTCAGAATCATCGACCTTTCGGAATGCTGCCCTTGATTTGTGCCTTAACTTTAGGCTTGCCTGATTCTCTCCATCGTAGCTGGTTGATTGGCTTGATAGGAATCTTCCCAGATTCACGATTCCTTTCCTTAGTAGACCAGATTTGCTGATTGTATTGCTTCGCCTTAATTTATTTCTTTCCTTATATGTTAGGATTGACTCCAGGGATCTTGTAGTATCCTCTTGAGTCCTTGTAATTGATTTCCTGAATATGTATCTTATTTTCATCATTAAAACTATATCTAACAAATTATTCTTTCAATAATCTGAATCATCCAAAAACCAAACTCGACCATGTACGCAAGTCATGATACACATTACAAAGCTACTCGGGACCTTACACCGCTGAACGGGATGCCAATTTGTAGAACAACAAGTTGGTTCATTACATATACACACAAATCTATTTACGGATCAATATACTTCGATTGGAACTGGAAGTTCCAGAATAGGCGGATGATATTCCTATGTGTCAAAGTATATGGAAAGTTCACTAGACTTTGTCTAAAGCAATCAAGAATCATGTATCCATATTTGTAATGCAACTAACACATATGCTTATGCATACGTTTTCTTGTTGTTTTCATGCAAAGTTGGCTAAAAATGAACAGGGTTTTACAGCTCATAATACTTATTTAGATTTGCTTCTTTTTAGGAATTTTTTTTCTAACTTTTTCACCTTCTGCATTACCCTCCAATTTGTTACTTTTCTTTTTATGGAAGTGAATAAATCTAGAATGTATTAAACAAAAAAGATGAAGTGAGTGCAATATTTTCCTCCAAAAAAATGCTATATTTCCAAAAAAGGAAGTTTTATTCCTTTAAGATTATTTCTTCAATTTTTATTCTTGATATAAAAGTTGATATAATCAACGTGCAATATACGTGCAACGTACGTGTCACATGATTAGCCTTTATATAATATAAATCTTCTTTCCTACCTTCTTAGGAAGCAACTTCTATGACCTTTAGCATTTTTAATGATGATAACGGCCATGTGGTTTATAAGTGTGAGCACGTGATTTTTGCCCTATAAGTGCGTTACTCCCAGAAAACCGAAATAAAATATTTTTATTTGTTTTGTGTTGATTTTTGTGCTATTTCTCGTATTTATTTGCACTTCTTTGTGTGTTTATTCGTTAATAAAAAATACAAAAATATGTTGCGTTTACATTTAGAATTTATTAGGAGAAATTGAGTTTTATTTCACAAAAATCACAAAAAATAATACGCTTTACATTTTAGCATTTAAAGGTCTAGCTATGTGATCTATTTTTAATTAATATTTAATTATGTGTGTTAATAGTTGGTAGAAGTTAATTAATATTTTTACAAGTTAATTTGATTTTTATAATGCAAATTAGAATTTTTGTTTTCTTGGATAAAGTAGGAATTAAAAAGAAAAATGAAAGAAATGAAAATAAAGAGTTAAAAACTCGGACTGGGCCAGTCTAAAGAAAATACCAAGCCCAAATCATCTTCCCTGTACCCGGTCCAACAGACCCTTCGCCCAGGCCAGTTGAAACGACGTAGTATGAAGGCGAAACTACGTCGTTTCAATGGCAAAAGATCATAGCCGTCCATCCCCAATCAATCCAACGGTCCTAAACC
>MU664969.1:0-21736 GCA_026770625.1 Nicotiana glauca
ATGCTGTGCTCTGACGTGGGTTGCTCAGAAGTTGAGACACTATCTGCAAGCCCACACTACCTACCTCATAACCAGATTGGATCGTTTGAAGTAAATATTCCAGAAACCGATGCCTACTGGGAGATTGGCAAAATGGCAAATCCTGCTCACTGAATTCGATATAATTTATGTCACTCGCACGACAATGAAAGCCTAGGCATTAGCAGATCATTTAGCAGAAAACCCGGTTGATGAGGAGTACCAACCATTGAGCACATACTTCCTAGATGAAGAAGTTAATTCAGTAGAATCTATCTCTAAAGACATTCGTGCTTGNTTTATTGATCATGGGGGACTCCGATTTGATTATCCGACAAGCACAAGGGGAGTGGGAGACTCGAAACATTAAGCTCATCCCGTACCGGCAACACGTGGAAGATCTCACTAAACGCTTCAAGTCAATAGAGTTCTAATACATTCCTCGATGCCACAATGAACTAGCTGATGCACTCGCCACTTTAGCTTCAATGCTGCCTTACCCAGGCAATGCTCATATTGATCCCCTGGAAATTCAAATCAAAGAAAGGCACGGTTATTGTAATGCGGTTGAGGTGGAACCCAGCATTCAGCCCTGGTATCATGATATCAAAAGATTTCTAAAAACACAAGAGTACCCCGAGCAAGCCACTGGGGACCAGAAAAGAACCATTAGATGACATGCAAGTGGTTTCTTTTTAAGAGGTGACGTGTTGTATAAGAGGACTCCTGACTTCAACTTGCTAAGATGCATTGATGACGAAGAAGCCGGAAGAATTATGCATGAGGTGCACGCAGGGGTGTGCGGACCCCATATGAACGGATATGTTTTGGCAAAGAAAATTTTACGAGCGGGATATTATTGGATAACCATGGAGAAGGATTGCTTCAACTTCGTTCGAAAATGTCATCAATGCCAGGTGCACAGTGATTCGATTCATGCACCTCTAACGGAGCTTCATCCGATGTCAGCACCTTGGCCGTTTGTTGCCTGGGGTATAGACGTCATTGGGCCAATCGAGCCGAAAGCTTCAAATGGGCATAGATTCGTATTTGTTGCAATTGATTACTTTACAAAATGGGTTGAGGCCATCACTCTCAAGTCAGTCACCAAGAAAGCTGTGATAGATTTTGTACATTCCAATCTCATTTGTCGCTTTGGTATTCCTGCAACTATCATTACCGACAATACGGCGAACTTGAATAGTTGTTTGATGGGAGAGGTATGTGAACAATTCAAGATAACGCACAGAAACTCTACTCCTTATCGGCCAAAAGCCAATGGTGTCGTCGAAGCAGCAAATAAAAACATCAAGAATATTCTGAGAAAGATGATTCAAAACTCCAGGCAATGGCATGAAAAGCTGCTTTTTGCATTACTCGGGTATCGTACCACAATGCGTACATCAATCGGAGCCACCCCATACTTGTTGGTTTATGGAACCGAAGCAGTCATACCTGCAGAAGTAGAAATCCCTTCGCTTCGTATAATCGTTGAAGCAGAAATCGAGGATACTGAATGGGTTAAAACCCGGCTAGAGCAGCTGTCACTAATTGATGAAAAACGGATGGCCGCAGTGTGCCACGGGCAGTTATACTAACAAAGAATGGCCCGTGCCTATAACAAGAAAGTACGTCCCAGGAACTTTGAAGTGGGATAGCTCGTGCTCAGACGCATTCTCCCTCATCACCAAGAAGCAAAAGGAAAGTTTTCTCCCAATTGGAAAGGTTCATACATAATCCGAAAGATTTTGCCAAAAGGAGCAGTGTATCTAGGAGACATTGAAGGAAATGATCCTGAAACAGCAGTCAATACGGATGCAGTAAAAAAGGTACTATGTCTAGACCTACTGGGGTGATGGTTTTTGTGCCATTGAGATGACGAAGGCTTTCCTTTCCGCTACCCCAAACACTATCAATCCTTCGTAAACCCTTTGAGCCCGTTCCGTTTCTTTGATTACCCTCTTTGGAACCCGAAAGTAAAAAAAAATAAAAATAAAAAAACAGAAAAAAAAAGAAAAGAAAAAAAAGAAAAAGAAAAAGAAAAAGAAAAAGAAAAAGAAAAAGAAAAAGAAAAAGAAAAAGAAAAAGAAAAAGAAAAAGAAAAAGAAAAACAAAACAAAAACAAAAACAACAAAAACAAAAATTTATCTGCCTGAACTACGTTTTGACTTGATCCCGAAAGGGTACGTAGGCAGCCTCTCCCTGAGGTTTGTCACACCAAAACAAAAATCCCAATTTCTTCCAAAAATTGAAACTGGGGCAGATGATATAATGGTTCGGCCATGAGACCGCAGAAATGGTTCCAAAGTTGTAGTTCGGCCCAAAAATCCTTTTACCCCAAAGACTTCGTCCAAGTCCTTCCGATCAATTGGCAAAGGCAGAGAAGTGGAAAACGTCATTGTTGGAATCTGATACAATTCAAATTGAGAGAAATAAAATGAGAAAGTCTAATGGGTGAAAACCTTCGGGCACCATAAGGCGATGGTGAGTAGAGAAAACTAAAAATGAGAGAGTTCGCTTAGTGAAAACTCGCAAAGAGCACTATCGGGCGATGGTGAGAAGAGAAATGAGAGAGGTCGATTGGCGAAAACCCGCAAAGGGCGCTGTCGGCCGAAAAGAAGACATCTAACCACAAAAAGAGTCCGGGCAAGGTTCCCTAGTTTTGAAATGCAGAATTAATGGGTTCACGAGAAGCTGGAAAGTTTGTGTGGGTCGGGCGTCCAGTCCAAGAAGCATGTCATGTTCATTTGAAGCCAACATGCACACCCCAGATAAGTCCTTCTTTTCCCCCGAAAGGGATGCTTCTCTTTAAACTCATTCGCTTGCCTTTTGTATATTTCTTTCTTGAATCCCTTTCGGTTTAACACTGATTCCGAAATTATTACAAAGAAAGGTGGCAGGATTTGTTCTATCAGGATCCCCTTGGTCAGAGTCGAAGAAAATGCCCAGCCTCAGCGAGTGCGTCAGGCCAATCCCGACTGACCATAGTGTTTGATGTTCTCACAGCAAAGACATTTGAAAAGAAAGAAAGTCAAAGACAAAGGTCTCGAAGGCAGAATAAAGTGAAAAGGACGGAGCCCACACGGGCGAGTCATAATGAAACCCTGAGAGTTGAACCCGGTCGGTTTTAAAAGGCAATTTACCCTCAAAGCCAGCAAGAAGCGAAGTTCTCAACGGAAAGGGGGCCGGGATCAAGCGATTGGGATGATCAAGGCCACAAAACCAACTACCGTTTCAAACTAACAAATTGTTCTTTGTTGAAAACAGGTCTTATTCAGGGCAACCGTGCAAGAAGCAGGTGCAACCCAGAAAGAAATAAATGCGCAAGCATCGAAATATCTTTGTAGCAGGAAAGTGACAGAAAGGGAAGTTTCCCGAAATTCTTTCGTGCGTTCTTCTAAACAAAAAAGGGAAAAATAAAAAAAAAGGAAAGGAAAATAAGGAGAAAAAGAAGAAGAAGAAAGAAATGAAAATAAAAATCCCAAAAGAAAAACAAATCATAGTAGCACAGACCTTTTCTTTCAAATCCCGGCCAAAAACCGAGGATCTCCCTGGCATAACCCAATGAGCCTTTTCTTTCCAAATCCCGACATAACCCGTGGACCTCCCTGGCATAACCCAAGGAGCCTTTTCTTTCCAAATCCTGGCATAACCCGTGGACCTCCCTGGCATAACCCAAGGAGCCTTTTCTTTCCAAATCCCGGCATAACTCGTGGACCTCCCTGGCATAACCCAAGGAGCCTTTTTCCAAATCCCGACATAACCCGAGGATCTCCCTGGCATAACCCAAGGAGCGTTTTCTTTCCAAATCCCGGCATAACCCGTAGACCTCCCTGGCATAATCCAAGGAGATTTTTCTTTCCAAATCCCAGCATAACCCGTGGATCTCCCTCGCATAACCCAAGGAGCTATTTCTTCCCAAATCTCGGCATAACCCGAGGATCTCCCTGGAATAACCCAAGGAGCTTTTTCTTTCCGAATCCCGGCATAACCCAAAGAGCTGTTTCTTCCCAAGTCCCGGCATAACCCGAGACCCTTTTCTTTTTCCGGCATAACTCGATCATCTTCTAGCATAACCTGGATTCATTCACAGAGATACACAATCCTGATTTAATTGCTTAGATATGTGTCACAACTAACTCACGAAATTTTCTTAGTGAAAACTGGGGCAGAAAATTTTGTTCGTTTGTCTGTTTTGGTATCTTAAGCAGGTTGAACTCAAGACACAAGGTGCGAGATGACTAATGGAATGAGTCTCAATCCAGAATCAAGAAAAGAAGAAAAGAACAAAAAGAAATGGACTCAAATGCGAAGCAAGCAAGGGCACGGATAGCTCAAAAACCTATTAAAGTCACAAGCTCCACTGATCCTGTCTTGACCTAATGCTGCATGAAGAAGTAAACACCTACAACTTACGAGCATCAAGATTCAGATCAGAGTCCACAGCAAAATCAGCTAAGACTCACGATCAAGTTTCAAGAGAATCATAGATAGGATTCTTGTAACTCATAGTTGATAAGCATAGCTAGCTTAACTTTGATTTTCCTTTTGGTGTAATAAGGAGGTCAGCAAGCAATAGCAGCAGCAACAGCAGTGAAATCACAGCTTCTGGTAGTCTCAGCTATCAAACCTTCCAGAACTACACAGACCTGATTCTTTTATAGCCAAGGATATGTAGGCGACCTTTGAAGCAGGGTTCGGTCAGACGGTTTTTCAAAATGCTTCTCATGGAGTGCCGAGCAGGCAAAAATCCTTCATAGTGCTCATTTATCTTTGCCCGAAAACCCTTCGTGTCTTCGAGTAAAGAGGGGCAGCTGTGAGCACGCGATTTTTGCCACGCTTAATTTACTCCTATAAATTCATTAGAATTAGAATTTTTTTTATTATTCAAATTTTTAGGTATTAATTGCATAATTTTGTATTTTGTTTGCATTTTTGGGTGCATTTTTAATTGATAAATCATAAAAATACAAAATTGCATTTAGAAGTTAGCCCTTACATTTTTAGATTAATTACTAATTAGGTTTTTCTTTACAAACATAAGAAAGTCATAAATAAATTTCAATTTGCTTTGTTTCATTTTTAATTTTAGATTATTAATTCCTTTCAAATTGATACTAGACTAATTGTAGCTTAATTAAGTGTTTGAATTAATAGTGAGGGTTTATTTTTAATTTCAAAAATTAAAAAAAAAATTAAGAGAAAAAGGAGAATAAATAAAGGGTTTGAAAAGGGAATACAAATCAGGCCATTTTGGGCCAGTCCTTGTCACAGCTCAAGCCCAATCGGACCAAAACACGCCCCAGCCCAACCAAAATTACCCGGCCTGCCCCCTAGTAAACAAAACGACGTCGTTTTGACGTCGTTTAATCTGGATCGTTCATCATGCCTCATCCAACGGCCCCTATTGATTCCCCACTTTAAATAAAAATATCCTAATATAATCCAAAACCTAAGACATTTTTCCCCTTCCTCGTATCATATTCCCCCCCCCCTGTCCGCCGGTGTATAACCACTGCGTCCCCGTCGTGCCTCCGCCCTAACTCCGCCGCCAGAAATCGCCCACGGCAACAGTCAAGCTCCAAACCCACCCAAATTTTCACCATCAACTCCTCTCCTCCTCTATTTTCCAATGCCCCAAATAGTTTCCCTCGAATGTTAGCCGACCTGTTCGAATATTCGAAAATAGTGGCGCCGCCTCCGCCGTCCACGGTGGCACCACCACCAAACGACCCCAGTTTTACACCCTGTGTTCTCCCCAAGGTCCTCATTCCAAATCCATGGCCAGCTTCATTCGAATCCTCCTACATGTCCTCGAATTTCAAATCAAAAATCCGGCCTAAACCCTAATTGCTCCAAACCTCATCAAATTGATGTCACATGACCTCCTCACCTCCTTCATGAAGAATCCATCATCATAAGTGCTCGAATCTCACCGGAGCGGATTGATTTTTAAATTTAAAAGGGCGACAGAATCCTAGGGCTATAGTGAGTAGTTTCTTTCTTTCGTCTTATTTCTTCTTTTCTTTGTTATTATTTCTATTTTTGTGTTTTTTTTCATGCTGTCTATGGCTATTTCTTTTCAATTTTTGTCATTTCTTCTTATGGTTTCCTGTTTAGTTTTAATTTTTATTTAATTTCTGATTCTGTTCATGTTCGAATCTGTTTTATTGATTTTCATTTGGTCATGTGATTTCTTAGTTTAATCAAACTTTTGTTTTGATTCAGTGATTACTAATATAAGATGTAGTTCTATTAGCTTAGTAATTAGATTTGTGTTAACATTGCTAATTGTTCTTAGAATCAATTTTATTTACTAGAATTAATTGCTAAATAATTTCTGCTAATTTTAGGTTTGGTTATAGCTGGATAATTGGGACTCTTAATTAACCATAGTCGAATATTAACTAAGGTAAAAGGTTTGGGGGTCGGGTTTGGTAAGTAATTTCAGGGAGTTTCAGGGGTAGTTTGGGCATAGGAAAGGGTAGTTTTGTTAAGATTGGTAAATTCAAAGCTAAGGTAAGGGTAGTCTAGGTATTGTATAGTTAAAAGAACATACTAGTGCCTTCTAGAATAGGACTTTAGTGTAGATTTTAGCAAACTTAGGGCAGTAACTTGAGAAACAAGTTAGAAATTAAAGGTTTAATAGGTAAAATCTGAAATTAAAAGAGAGGAAAAATGGGAGGGCCATCTAGAACCTTCTGCCCTATTTGTTGCCTATAAAAGGCAACCCCAATGCCTTCTTTAACAAGTTTTTGACCTCTGAAAATTCGCCAAAAGAGAAGGAGACCCCTGAAAATTCCCAGGTTAGAGATCCTTGAAAATTCCCAAGTTTTTTACCCCATCAAAAATTCCCCCCAAAAATAATAGTTCTAACATTTAAAGCTAGTTTGAGTTTAAGAAAGCTCCAGATCTGAAACTCATTCTTTCATCTAAGAAAAAAAAAAATATACAGAAAAGTCATAAAAAATACAAAAACAACTGTTCCATTGAAGTACTGTGGGTTAATTGGATCAATCTGCCTGAGAATCACTACTGTTTGGGTGCTGGAGGTTGAAATCTGATTTGGTTTTGTTATTTCGAGTCAATTGGAGTGACATTGAGACTGTTTAGTTTGATTTTGATTGCTGGATTTCGCTTATAACCAAATCTAAGCTGTGTTTACTAGTGAATAGTCACTGATCTGCTGTTGCTTGAACTGTCACTGACTCACTTTTCTCCTTCATTATTCTTCACTCTCCAGGTACCATTTTGAACTCGTTGCAATGTAATTTTGAGCTGGAAGGTGAAATAAAGAAGTTTCATTGATTCTATGTGTTAACGAACGCCTCTTGTTGATTGCTAGATCGTAATTAATTTTTGTTGAAGTTATACTGATATTGCATAAGGCTGTGTGATTTTTATGGTAGTCATTTGGCTGTATAATTGGGACGTTTGTAGTTTGTTTAGAGCTGTGTTCATTGGAATTGACATTGGACTGTTGGACTGCATTGACTAGAACTTCGAATGTGATTTGTTCTTATTCACTTTGAGGCTGTTAATTTCATGCTAGGTTGAAGACACTTCATAATTGAGCAGATCATTTTTAGTTTGCATGAGTAATGGAATAAAGTATTAACATCATGTTTACCTAATTGGTTTGCAATAATTTGGACCACCTGATTCGAAAACTGGTCTATCTTGTGTTTATAAATTACTTTCCATTTGGTTGTATCTTTACGTTAATAGCATCTGAGGATTCAATGTGAAATCAATGGGTGAAATAACTGTAATTGTGTTTAATCGATTAACGTCTGGTTCCTTTGGTAATGGTGTACTATCTTCTTTTGCTATAATCATTGAACACTTAGCATAAAATCAAAAAGAATTTCCCAGCGTGTTTGGGCTGTGAGTTCTGGCCCAATTTGTAGTTAAAATTTGATTGTAGAGAATCGATGTGAAGAATCTATGAACTGGGCACATGCATGCCCTGTGAATGTGGGCTTTCAGTTGGAATTTTGGAATGTTTCCACCTAGACTCGATGTCTGATCCACACATAATGAGAAAAATGGGGATTGGGATCTTTACACAAGCCCAGTTCAGTGTGCCAAAAATTTGGGCTCAGTTCAAAGAATTCAATTCAGGATTTAAGCAACAATGTAAGTTTGGGTTTTGAGTTAGGTAGCGGGGTTCAAATTAAAAGGTTCTTCCTTTTGTTTGGACCCGGACTTGAACTCGAAGCCCAAACTCTAATATTAATTAATTAGGATTTTTATCTTTAGGGACAAAACAAAAATAGCAAATTATAGTTGCTTTTAGGCTTGCCCTTTTTAAAATAAAATGAGACGAGCCTCGCCCAATAAAAATACAAATTGCGGGGCCCTCAGTAAAAGTTAAAAATACTTAGAAATTCAGGACGGGCCGTTTAGCAAATTTTACGGCCTTCCCAAAAGATAACAACGTGTTAGTCTCTTTAGGCACGATTTTAATAATTTTACCTTCCTAAATACGGTTGTGCATTTCATGCAACCCAAATTCAAATCCAAAATCGTTGAATAAGAATGTGCCGAGGATCCGGGTGCATTTCATGTGACGTGGTCCAAAAATACATTTTTAAACGACTTTCACTTTCTTTAAAAATGTTAATTAAAGCGATAAATAACTTTAAAATTGCAATATAGGATAACATGTATAAAAAATTAGATTTTAGTCATTTATAATAATTTAAGCAACCGTGCTAGAACCACGGGATTCGGGGGTGCCTAACACCTTCCCTCAGTTCAACAGAATTCCTTACACAGAATTTCTAGTTCGCAGACTCCAATTTGGAAGTTAATAATTTTCCTCGATTTGGGATTTAAATTAAATCGGTGACTTGGGACACCAAAAATCAATCCTATCCCAAGTGGCGACTCTAAAAAAAAAATCTCAATTCGAATAATATCACTTTAAATAAAAAAACTCCCTTATACATTTATCCTTTGGGGTAGGTGTGTAAAAAATGAGGTGTGACAGGAATAGTGTAAATTTTTTAATTTTTGCTTTCTTTTATGTTTTCTTTCTTTGTAATTGCTTCTTGTGGACTTGTGTGATGCTTAAATGGGTGGGTCTTCATTGTGCTTCAATTATGGGGGTTGTTTAGATGATTTGGAGGCCTAGAATAATTTTTTTGTGGTGTAGTTTGGTGGAGGCCACTTGTGGCCGAAATTTTGGGGTTTGTTATACTATTTTGAGGCATTTTATGCCTATCCTAGGTTGTGGCGGTGTTGTATTTGGTGAATGGTGGTGTTGTATATAACGTGAATCACTTGAGGGAGTAAGTATGGGGTGTTGTATGCCGAAATTTGTAAGAAAGTTGTGGGGCCATTGTGGAGATTGTTAATCTTGAACACCTTACTAATGGGGAATTGGCATTATGTATGAATGAAATAAACGGGGGAAAGTGGTTGGTGCCATCGGGTGGTGAAGTCTGAGTACCCATCCGACTGACACAGGTAGGATAAATTTGATGGTTCTTCTGAATTCTTTGCAGGTACTATGACTCGTAAGAAACAAAAGAGATCGGCAGGCATGTCCCAACAGCCTACATACGATGCCTCCAGGTTCGTATCAGAATTGGCAGAGGACGATTTTTATGCCAAGGACTCAAAGAGCTTCATCCCTGAGATTCTGATTGATAGGGCAGCCCTCCGTGCGGAGAAGATAGAGATGTATGAGGAAATCCAGCGGAAAGAAATGGAGTTCTTATTCGATGAACCTGAAATGGTAAACAGGATGCTTGTAAGAGAGTTCTACGCGAACTGCCCAGCACACATGTTGCGGAGGTGATTGTAAGGGGCACGGTGGTTGATGCCTCAGTTGAAAATATTCGCCAGGTGTTGCGGCTGCCTCGGTTTACTGGTGCCATTGACTATTACCAGAATGCATCAGGAGTCACTTGGGAGACTATGACTGATGCACTCTGCGCAGGGGGGCAACCAACCTGGATACGTGACCATATCACCCTGAACTCTAATTCATTCACCCATTTGGCTAAGTGTTGGCTCACTGTCATTTACATCAGGTTTCTGCCCTCAAGCAACACAACTGACGTGAACTTCCAAAGAGCCCTCTTGACGTGGTGCTTCGTCACAAATAAAGATTTTGATGCGGCAAGACTTATTGGTGATGAAATGATCATACAGTCCCCACTACGATTAAAGGGATTCTATTTTCCCTCCCTGGTGACTACATTGTGCCTACTGAAGAATGTCCCCATCAATCCTGCTGATGGAGAGTTGCCCCAGAAAGTATCTTTCAAAGCTTTGGGCATCAGAGTGGGCAGGGGTGCACACACGACCATTCAGATCGATGGTGAAAATGATGACCCGGTTCCCATGGCACCAGCCAGGAGATCATATGACAGTGCCGGACCCTCTCGGTGCCCCCATGCTGGGGCAAGCTTATCCAGATCACAGTCCACCCGACCTATATTGCGTACTATGGAGGAAGAGGTTGAGGATCTACGCACCTCGGTGGAGGGCCTACACATGCGTATGGATGCCATGTCTCAGCGGCAAGCTAGGTCTGAGCGCCGGTTTATGGCTTGGTTCCGCGCTTTGGGGAGAGCCTGCCATGTGGACCCCAGTACTGTCTCCGACTCTGATTGAGGCTCAGGGAAGTCTTCTTACCCTTCTGCTTATTTTTGACATGACATGAGGACATGCCATAATTCTAAGTGTGGGGTGGGAGACTTGCTCTGGTAGTATATTGTATATAGACATTGAGTATGTTGTAGTATTAGATTGATGTTGTTGTATTGTACTCATATTAGAAATAACTGACTTGGCCTAACGACGGACACTTGTCGACGGGTCTCTTGAGGGTCAAAGTCAGATATAAAAAAAAATATGTAAAGGATTCTTCCTGAGGAAAGACCACTTGGATAATATTCTTGGGGGAAGTAGTCCATGTAGTTATTTTATTTTATTTTTTTTTGTTAGGTAGTGTAGTACTTCTCCTTTGGTTTTTCTTTTGACCACGGTTTGTTTTCAGGGACTTTTCTTGAACCGGGTTAGGTAGATTTTTCTTTTGTAGTTTTAGGACCTTAGGACTCTCTGGGACTAAGGTGGGTGAAGGATAGAATGCAACCCTTAATGTTCACACCTGCAAATAACAAAAACGAACTTGAGGTTGTGACGTCTAGGATCGTTTGTAGACTCATAAATCTATGCCTTAATTTTGTACATCTTGTCTTGCTTGAACGCTCGTATGAGTGTGTTGATAAACTGATTTGGAATGAGTTACATGCTAAGTGTGTGTGAGCTATTACCTGCATTCTGTGCTTGCATGCGATACCTAGAACTTGCCCTATATGTTTGCAAAGCGAAATAGAAGTTGTTTGGTTTTAGAGATAATTGAGGCATTTCTTTGTGTAAGCATGCATAATTCTGAATCCACCTGTATATATATTGCCATAGTTAACCCCTTTGTGCCTGAAGCCTGTTCTTTGATAACCCTATAATAACCTGTATCCCTGTGTTTGAATAGTTTAACTGTTTAAACCTGTACCTCCTAGAAGCACTTGAATTACTAAAGAACATACAAAAGTCAAAGTGTGGGGTAGTAGGGAAGTAGAGAAAAAAGGGAAATCAGGAAAGAAATACTTGAATGGTGCAATGGCTTTGTAAAAAAAAATAATGAGATGAAAAAAAAAGAGAAAAAGGCCAGTTGCACCTGAAGATAAGTGGGGGTCACCTATGAACCAAAATGTGGAAGAATGATTGGGCTGAACACGGAAATTAAAATAAAAGGAAGTGTGTATTAAAAGTGCTTAGGGAGGTTAGTCACTATATCCAAATATATCCTACACGTCCCTTAGACTACATTACAACCAAATAAAGACCTCTTGATCTTTGACTGAACAGCTCAATTAGTGGAGTATTACACTAGGGGCAAGCTTATGGTGTGTCTGTGTGGCATGTGAATGTTCTTTGCTGAGAGTGAGTGAATTCTTCCTATATTTGGTTCCTTGTTGCTTGAATTTTATGTGTGTGGAACTTGTCTCAGAATTGTGATGTGAGGGCATGTGACTCGGGAAGAAAAAGTGAGTTTTCACCTTTGTTAGAGTAACTAGAGTGAGCATGAGCGTGTCATTGTGTTAGAGTTTTCATCTGAGGCGTGACTATTGCACTGCTTAGGTTGTTCCTTCATAATGGCGGGTATGGCATAAAAATTGGGTAATGCATTGAACGGTTAGGCCTAGAAATGTGGTTTAACTTGCTCGAGGACGAGTAAAGGTTTAAGTGTGGGGTGTTGAAAATAGGTGAATTTAACTATCATTGGGCCCTAAATAACCACCTTCTTGTATAGTTTAGATGCTAAAAGTGATAACAAAATGCTCTTATTAGTACTTTTCATGCTTTGCAGGTTATATATGACCAGAGAAGGCTATGGAGTACTTTTGAGATCAAATATGGAGAAATAGAGGCCGATCATAAAATTCCGTCAAGTAAACCACGCGAAACAGCTCAAGTCAGAACTGAAAGAGGACTACCGCGGCAGAACCGCGATGGAAGATGGCTACAGGCAAAGTGAGAATCAGAGAGCATGTTTGGCCGCGGTTTGACAGCGATTGCGGTAGAACTGCAGCGGAAGCGGGAAACTTCAGGGACTAAAGTGTAAAACACGGGATTTTTAGCCCAAAACCCTATTTTAAACACTAGACTTTGCACAAGAGAGGCATGTATTGTATTTTGAGAGTATTTTGGCAAGTGAAATATTTGTGAGAGATCACCAAAAACATCTTTTTTCTTTTCTTTGATTTTTCTTGCAAGTTTTATGATGAATATTGTTTTAGTTTGTTTACCCATAGTTATGAGTAGCTAAATCTTTTGTCTAAGGTTTTGATGGAACCTATTGGGGGATGAACTTCTTGTTTATGTGAATACAAATTGCTAGTTTCAATCTCTATTTGTTCAACTATGTGTTTGTTGTAGTTAATTGACAGGATCCTCAATTAGCTGTACCTATTTAGTGTGCATAACTCGGGAGAGAGTGCATATTTAGGTAATTGTTGAACAACACCACTCCTAAAGTATATGGGGGATCAATAACCGAGGGTTTAAAGGCGGGATTAGGGATAATGAAGCCTTGAGTGTAATTTAAAGTGAATTGTGTTAAATAAAGCAAGCTAGTGTATCTCGGGAGAATGCAACTAGTAAATTACGGTGATTACTCGGGAGAGATTTACGATAAGAAAAACGTTCATGATTGATAGAGATGTGTTGGTAAATTTGTATAAAGCATAAACAGAAGGAAATCCATCAATAGGGGAAATCATTACCTTAGCGTTTTCTCATTATTGTTTACAACCTTAGCACCCCTAGTTTACAGCTATTTATTTCCTTGCAATTTTAGTTATTAAAGACACCATCAACTGTGATTCTCAACGTTTGGGAAATTGATTCTAAAGAGTTTAGTAGGTCTAAAGAAAGTAATTGATACGTTAATTCCCTGTGGGATTCGACTATGGGCATAGTACCCCGGATTATATTTGCAACGCCCGCTTAGTCTTTTTATAGACACAGTTGAGCGTGATCATTTGTCATTGTTAAATAATATGTTGCTGTTTGGTTTGATTGTATCATACTATACTGTAATTGATAAGTTTACTAAATTACCCTCAATTATTTAAATATTGAATTTATCAAAAATTATGCATAAAATAATTTTAAAAAAATAAAACAGAAGAAGGCAAAACAAAGGAGCACAACTAATTAGAATTGAGTTAAAAGCAAATTAGAAGAAAAAGTAAAATAGAAGGAGGCAAAACACCTTTAACGTTAGCGGCAGAAGTACTGGAAAAAGACAACGTAGGTTAGAAGTTGGAGATTTGGAGTTAAAATAGATAAAAAGGTAAAGGGTAAAATAGAATTGTGGAGTAATAAGCTAGGGCATAATTGGAAAGAAAAATAAGAAACGATCCCACCACACCAAATTGGTTGTATAAAAAAAAGGGGACTTTTCATTGTTCCGGAACAATGGATTTAACAATACAATACAACCAATTTTAACGAAACAATCAAAACAAACATTGTTTTGGGATAACAATACAATAAGATACAACGAGGAACAACCGTCCAAACAAGTTGTCAATCAACTATGCTTTATTTGTGTACACTTCACAAGTTCGAATATCAATATATAGAGCATTCTTGACATCCTCTCAAATTATTCCATCTTAAAATAACACTAAAATTGAGTAAAAAAATTAGGATAATTAAAGGAAAAAGGACCTGTAAAGTCATGAACTGTCAGCGTTTTTTCTCTCGGAAGAATAGACTCTTGTCCTTGAAGCTTCTGAGTTCTTGCAAACAATAACGTTGCTGATCAGTTATCCTTCATTTCCGACTCTGATCTGGATTCGAATTGGAAGTCTGCCGCCAGCGACTCGAAATTTGCCTTGTCTTCTATTTGGGGGAGGGTACAGTTTCTTTGAGACGTTTGGAGAGATGTGAGGAATGGACGACTATTTTATCTTGGGCTCCTGATAATAGGTGAATTTGACAATAATCACGCCTTAAATAATCACCTTCTTGTGTTGTTTTGATGAACAAAATGCTCTTATTAGTGCTTTTCATGATTTGCAGGTGATATATGTCCAAGGAAGGCTAGGGAGCAGTTTTGGAGTAAAAAATTGAAGAATCAGAGGCCATGTTTGGTCGCGGTTTGACCGCGACCGCTGTAGAACCGCGGCAGGAGGCGGAAATTTTAGGGACTAAAGTGCAAAACACGGGATTTTTAGCCCAAAACCCTATTTTAAACACTAGACTTCGCCCAAGAGAGGCATGTATTATTTTTTAGAGTATCTTGGTAAGGAAAACTATTATGAGAGAATACCCAAAACATATTTCTTCTTTTCTTTTGATTTTTATTGCTAGTTATGAAGAATTCTATCTTAGTTTGTTTTTCCATAGCCATGAGTAGCTAAATCCTTTGTCTAAGATTTTGATGGAACCTATTGGGGGATGAACTTCTTGTTTATGTGAATACAAATTGCTAGTTTAATCTCTATTTGTTCAACTTCGTGTTTGTTGTAGTTAATTGATATGATCCTCAATTACTGTGCCTATTTAGTGTGCATAACTTGGAAAAGATGCATATTTAGGTTATTGTTGAACACCACCACTCCTAGATTATAAGAGGAATCTATAATTGCGGGTTTAAAGGCGGGATTAGGGATAACGAAGCCTTGGGTGTAATCTAAAGTTAATTGTGCTAAATAAAGCAAGCTAGTGTATCTTGGGAGAGTGCAATAGTAAATTACTGTGATTACTTGGGAGAGATTTACCGTAAAATGAGCGTTCGTGATTGATAGAGATGTGTTGGTAAATTTGTATAAGCATAAATAGAAGGGATTCCATCAATAGGGGAAATCATTGCCTTAGTTTATTCTCATTATTGCTTACAACCTTATTGGCTTAGTTTACAGCTGTTTAGTTACCTGCAAGCGTAGTTAGTAAAGAAACATTCAACTGAGATTCAAATATTTGAGAAGCTGGTTCTGAAAAGTTAGTGGGTCTGAAGATAGTGATTGATAGGTTAACTCTCCATGGATTCAACCCTAGGCGTAACACTCGGGTTATATTTGTAACGTCTGCAGAGTCCTTTTTATAAGTCATAGTTGGGTGTGATCAAATTTTGGCGCCATTGCCGGGGAGTTAACGGAATTATCAATTTCCATTGACAGAAATACAAATATTCTTATTGTAGTCAGTTTTCTCTCTACCCAATTTTTCATTGAAAATTTGACGGTTGTTGACTTGGTTGCTCAGGTGTATGCCTAGAAAGTCTACGAGGACTGGAGAACTACTTGAAGGACTCTCAGACCTCGAGCAAACATTCCAGGCATTGAACCGTGCCAACAAAAGAATTCAACAATCCCAACAAACACTTAAAATCAAAATTAACATGGGAGACATGAACGATCCCAACGGAAATGTTAGGAATGAGCAAGCTGGCTTAAATGTTAGGGAAGAGGCACCTCCTGTGCCTGAGGGTGCATTATATGACTGGGCACAACCAACAGCTGACAATTTGGCTACTGCCATTATTGTGCCCGCAATACAAGTTGAATCGTTCCAGATCACAAACAATATGCTACACTTGTTGCAATACAAGGGACTCTTTTCTGGGACACAAATAGAAGATCCTCAGTAGCACTTGAAGAACTTCTTATCTATATGTAAAACTCAAAGGCAACCCAACGTGACTCCGGAAGCAATCAGGCTATTATTGTTTCCATTCTCGGTGACAGAAGCTGCGTAGGTTTGGCTAAATTCACTACCCATCCACTCTATAGAAACTTGGGATGAATTAGTTAAGCAATTTCACAACAAATTCCACCCGCCCAACAAAACTGCTCAACAAATTAATGAGATCGTGAGCTTCAAGCAGAAACCAATGGAGACTCTACATGAGACATGGGGCAGGTTTAAAGGAATGTTGGTTATGTGTCCTCACCACGGTGTTCCAGAATAGATGTTGGGACAACCGTTTTACATGGGGCTGTCAGATAGCATGAAGAACATTATAGATGCCTCAGCTGGTGGGGCGTTCTTGAGCAAGACTTGGAGAGAAGGCCAGAATTTGCTAGACAAAATGGCACAAAATTCGGGATGGACAACTAGGAATGCACCTATCACTCCAGTGGTGCACTCAGTGCCGCTTGATCCTTCTAATACTACGGCTAAAAATATGGCGACTCTCTTGACACAGATGAGAATCCTCACCAAAAAGGTGGAGGAATTAGGGCAAAAGCAGCAAGTACATATAGTAGATACTATCAATGGGGGCTTGTGCACATCTTGCATTAGCCAGCCAATTGGTAATCCTCGGAATGCAGAGCATGATCATCATCATCAGCACCCTGAAGATATGAATTATGTGGCTAACTATGGGGGTCGGAGACAAGGAAATCAGAATTGGGATCAGTAGACTCAGCAGGAGTACAGACAACCCCAGCCACAGTACAACGCCGGAAACATTGGAGGTATGAGAACCCCCAACAACATGGCACCGTATCCTAGACCATAGGGGTACAACAATCAACAGCAAGGGTACCATCCACCTCAGCAACAGCATGGTGGAAGACAAGAAGATGGGTTTGCAAGACTAGAAGCAACGATGCAGCAGGTTATTGGGTCCAATGCCAAGATAAATGAAAGAGTGGATGCACATGATGCAGCCATCAAAAATATTGAGGTACAAGTGGGCCAGATCTCAATGTCGCAGAACAATCGCCCTCAAGGGACATTACCTGCAGATACCCAAATCAATCTAAAAGATCATGGCCCAAAGCAGCTGATGGCAGTGAGTCTCCGAAATGGTAGGGATCTAGATGTTGAGCAATAGAGAGCTCGAGGTAACATACAGGCTGAGACACTCATTCTAGTGCCCATTGAGCTGGATGAGTCTACGGTATTGACAGAGGTGATAGTCCAGCCCGCACCTGGAGAGAAGAATATGCAGCAGGAGATCGAGAAAGTGGCTGAGCCAGTAGTTGAAATAGTAGCTGGGAAAGAGAAATCCCAAGTGATTGGGAAGAAAAGAACTCCTGTACCATTCCCACAGAGGTTGGCCAAGCACCAAAAGGAAGAGCAATACAAAAATTTCTTTGAGATGCTCAAACAAATCCAGGTAAACATTTCATTGATTGAAGCTTTAAAGGAGATGCCTGGATATGCTAAAATGATGAAGGACTTGATGTCCCAGAAGTTTGACTTCCAAGACTTGGCCATGGTGACACTTACTCAGACCTGTAGTGCAGTGGTGTCTAGACCTGTTGCTGAAAAGCTATCTGATCCAGGTAGCTTTACAATTCCATGCACTATAGGGAACTTTGCCTTTGCTAAGAAACTTTGTGATTTAGGCGCCAGCATCAATCTTATGCCCCTGGTTATGTATAAGAGGTTGGGCATTGGGAGAGCGAGACCCACCTCTATGTTGCTACAGCTAGCCGACAGGACTGTGAAGCGTCCATTTGGGATCCTTGATGATGTGCTTATTCAGGTGGGGAAATTCGTGTTCCCTGCAGATTTTGTAATCTTGGATTGCAAAGTGGATGAAGAAATTCCTATAATCTTAGGACGACCATTCTTGGCCACGGGGAGAGCGTTGATTGATTGTGAGACTGGGGAGCTCAAGATGAGGCTTAATGATGAAGAAATTATATTCAACGTGCAGAAATCTATGAGGCAACCAAGTGAGTTCGCAAATTGCTCTCTTATTGATGCAGTGGATGTAATTGTAGAGTCTGATGATGAGGTGTTGACGGCTGAGGACCCCCTTGCTGCATGCTTAATGAATTTAGATGAAGTGAATGGGGAGGATTTGGCGGAATGGGTGTTAGCACTGGAAGGTAGAGGGTCCTGGGACAGAAATCTAGAGTTTGAGCCCTTACACTTAGAAAAGAGAGAGACCCCTCCAGCCAAACCATCCATTGAAGAACCACCTAAGCTGGAGCTAAAGCCATTGCCAGCCCACCTCAGGTATGAGTTTCTGGGTCCCAACTCCACATTACCTGTTATTATCTCATCTGGTTTGTTAGATGTGCAGGTTCAACAGCTTTTGCAGGTACTAAAGGAGTGCAAAACTGCCATTGGATGGACCATGGCAGACATCAAGGGGATCAGCCCCGCCTATTGTATGCACAAGATTCTGCTGGAAGAGGGGCACAAACCTTCCAGGGAACATCAGAGGAGGCTGAACCCAAATATGAAGGAAGTGGTGAAGAAGGAAGTGATAAAGTGGTTGGATGCGGGAATCATTTTCCCAATCTCTGACAGTAGCTGGGTTAGCCCAGTTCAATGTGTTCCTAAAAAGGGTGGCATGACGGTTGTGAAAAATGATAACAACGAACTAATCTCAACAAGAACCGTCACAGGCTGGAGAATTTGCATGGATTATAGAAAGTTGAATCTAGCCACCCGGAAAGACCACTTCCCACTTCCCTTCATTGATCAGATGCTGGATAGATTGGCAGAGAGGTCACATTTTTGTTTTCTGGATGGGTACTCAGGGTACAATCAAATCTCCATTGCCCCTGAGGACAGAGAAAAGACCTCCTTCACTTGCCCATATGGAATTTATGCCTTCAGGAGGATGCCCTTTGGTCTATGCAATGCACCTGCCATATTCCAACGGTGCATGATGGCCATATTCACTGACATGGTAGAAGATATAATGGAGGTGTTCATTGATGAATTCTCAGTGGTGGGGAATTCATTTGAAGAATGCCTAGTAAATCTAACGCGTGTGCTGAAACGGTGCATCGAGACTAACTTGGTTCTGAATTGGGAAAAGTGTCATTTCATGGTACAAGAAGGAATAGACTTGGGGCACCGGGTGTCAAGAAAGGGAATAGAGGTTGATAGAGCAAAAGGTTGATGTCATAGCAAAGCTGCCTCCACCAACTTCAGTCAAAGCCATAAGAAGCTTTCTTGGACATGCCGGTTTCTACCGGAGGTTCATAAAGGACTTCTCCAAAATCGCCAACCCTCTCTGTAAGTTGTTAGAGAAAGATCACCCATTTGTATTTTTTGATAATTGCAGGGTAGCTTTTAAGGAGTTGAAACAGAGGCTGGTCACAACACCCATCATCGTTGCCCCCAACTGGGAGCAATCATTCGAATTGATGTGTGATGCTAGTGACTATACGGTGGGGGCAGTGCTGGGCCAACAAAAAGACAAATTGATGCACCCGATCTACTATGCTAGTAGAACATTGAGTGGAGCCCAGTTGAACTACACAGTGACGGAAAAGAAGATGATAGCTGTGGTATTCGCTTTTGACAAGTTCCGGTCCTACCTGATAGGATCCAAGGTAATTGTATACACTGACCATGCAGCTCTTAGATACTTAATAGAAAAGAAGGACTCTAAGCCACGCCTGATTCATTGGGTGTTGCTACTGCAAGAGTTCAATCTTGAAATTCGTGACCACAAGAGCACTGAAAATCAAGTCGCTGATCATCTATCACGACTTGAAGGAGCTGAAAATGTAGTAGAAGTTGAGGAAATTCTGGAAACTTTTCCAGATGAGCAGCTGCTCACTACCACTTATCAGGAAGTGCCTTGGTATGCAGACTATGCTAATTACCCGACCAGTGGTATTGTTCCTCACGACCTGTCATCGGTCCAGAGGAAGAGATTTTTTCGTGAAAGCCAATTGTATTACTGGGATGAGCCCTAACTATTTAAAATGTACCTTGATAACATGATCCGGAGATGGATCCCCAAGATCGAACAATCTTCTATCTTGCAGGCTTGTCATGCTTCGGCGTATGGCAGTCACTTTGGAGGAATCAGGACAGCAGCAAAGGTGCTAGAGGCCGGATTTTTCTGGCCAATGGTGTTTAAAGATGCTCACTTATGGGTCAAGGGATGTAATGAATGTCAACGCATCGGGAACATTTCCCGGCATCACGAGATGCCCATGAACCCAATTCAAGAGGTGGAAGTGTTTGATGTTTGGGGGATAGATTTCATGGGTCCCTTCGTCAGCTCCTATGGCAATAATTATAATCTTGTTGCTGTAGACTATGTGTCCAAATGGGTAGAAGCTGCAGCGTTGCCTACCATGATGCAAAAGTGGTGGTTAGGTTTCTAAAGAAGAACATATTCACCCGCTTTGGGACACCGCGCGCAATTATCAGCGACAGAGGCACTCACTTCTGCAATAGGGCCTTTGAGAAGTTGTTGGCTAAATATGATGAACACCACAAGGTGGCTACTCCGTACCACCCGCAGACTAGTGGACAAGTTGAGGTGTCCAACAGAGAGATCAAGAGTGTATTGACAAAAACTGTGAACGCCACAAGAACTGACTGGGCGAGGAAGCTAGATGATGCACTATGGGCTTACAGGACAGCTTTCAAGACACCAATTGGTATGTCGCCATACAAGTTGGTGTTTGGGAAGGCCTTTCACCTACCTGTAGAACTTGAGCATAAGGCGTGGTGGGCACTAAAACAGCTGAACTTAGACTTGGAAGCTGCGGGCATGTCAAAAGTCACTGAATTACATGAGCTAGAGGAGTTCCGGTATCTCGATTTTGAGAGCACAAGGCTGTACAAGGAGAGAATGAAGCGGCTACACGATCGGAATATCATTGAGCGAAATTTCAAACCTGGGGACAGGGTATTTATCTATAACTCAAGACTGAGGTTTTTTCCGGGTAAGCTTAAGTCACGGTGGTCTGGAGCGTTTCGCATGGTTGAAGTTTTTCCATCAGGAGCTATGGAAGTTGCCGCTGAAGATGACTCTCATACATTTAGAGTCAATGGTCAGCGGTTGAAATTATATGTGGGTATGAACGAGCCTAATGAAATGTCTGAGCTGCACTTGAATGAACCATAGAGGTCGAGCAAATCTTAATTGCGCTCATCTGAGTTGTGCCGCGACGTTAAATCAGGCGTTGTGTGGGAGGCAACCCATGAAATTGTTGTAAGTGTAACCTTTTAGTCTATATAAAAAAAAACTAGCGTTAGAATCAGAGAGGGGCCTCGACTGCGGTTCCACCGTGACCGCGGTCAAATGGCCTCTCTAAACCTCATCCCTCGCGGTTCTACCGCGACCGCGGCAGAACCGCGGCAGGCCCAGACGGGGCCCAGGTAAATCTGTAAAAAAAAAGAAAAAAAAAGAAAAATTTCCCAATGAATTTCCCCCTCTATATTTCCCATCAAATTCCCCCCCCCC
>MU664973.1:0-11082 GCA_026770625.1 Nicotiana glauca
GATATAATGGAGGTGTTCATGGATGACTTCTCAGTGGTGGGGAATTCATTTGAGGAATGCCTAGTAAATCTTACGCATGTGCTGAAACGGTGCATTGAGACTAACTTGGTTATGAATTGGGAAAAGTGACATTTCATGGTACAAGAAGGAATAGTCTTGGGGCACCTGGTGTCAAGCAAAGGAATAGAGGTTGATAGAGCAAAGGTTGATGTCATAGAAAAGTTGCCGCCACCAACTTCAGTCAAAGCCATAAGAAGCTTCCTTGGACATGTTGGGTTCTACCGGAGGTTCATTAAAGACTTCTCCAAATATGCCAACCCTCTCTGTAAGTTGTTAGAGAAAGATCACCCTTTTGTATTTTCTGATGATTACAGGGTAGCTTTTGAGGAGTTGAAGCAAAGGCTGGTCACAGCACCCATCATCGTTGCCCCCAACTGGGAGCAACCGTTCGAATTAATGTGTGATGCTAGTGACTACGCGGTGGGGGAAGTGCTGGGCCAACGGAAGGATAAATTGATGCACCCAATCTACTATGATAGTAGGATGCTGAGCGGAGCCCAGTTGAACTATACAGTGACAGAAAAGGAGATGCTAGCTGTGGTATTTGCTTTTGACAAGTTCCTGTCCTATCTGATAGGATCCAAGGTAATCGTATACACTGACCATGCAACTCTTAGATACTTAATAGACAAGAAGGACTATAAGCCACGCCTGATTCGTTAGGTGTTGCTACTTCAAGAGTTCGATCTTGAAATTCGTGACCGCAAGGGCACTGAAAATCAAGTCGTTGATCACCTATCATGACTTGAAGGAGCTTAAAATGTTATAGAAGTTGAAGAAATTCTGGAAACTTTTCCAGATGAGCAGCTGCCCGCTACCACTCATCAGGAAGCGCCATGGTATGCAGACTATGCTAATTACCTAGCAAGTGGTATTGTTCCTCACGACTTGTCATCGGTCTATAGGAAGAGATTCTTTCGTGAAAGACAATGGTATTACTGGGATGAGCCCTACTTGTTTAGAATATGCCTTGATAACATGATTCGGAGATGCATCCCCGAGATCGAACAATCTTCTGTCTTGCAGGCTTGTCACGCTTCGGCGTATGGCGGTCACTTTGGAGGAATCAGGACAGCAGCTAAGGTGCTAGAGGCTGGATTTTTCTGGCCAACGGTGTTCAAGGATGCTCACTTGTGGGTCAAGGGCTGTAATGAATGTCAATGCACCGGGAACATTTCCCGGCGTCACGAGATGCCTATGAACCTAATTCAAGAGGTGGAAGTGTTCGATGGCTTGGGGATAGATTTCATGGGTCCCTTTGTCAGCTCCTATGGCAATAAATACATTCTTGTTGCTGTAGACTACGTGTCCAAGTGGGTGGAAGCTGCGGCATTACCCACCAATGATGCTAAGGTGGTGGTCGGGTTTCTAAAGAAGAATATATTCACCCGCTTTGGGACACCGCGCACAATTATCAGCGACGGAGGTACTAACTTCTGCAATAGGGCCTTTGAAAAGTTGTTGGCTAAATATGATGTGCGCCACAAGGTGGCCACTCCATACCACCCGCAGACTAGTGGACATGTCGAGGTGTCCAATAGAGAGATCAAGAGTGTATTGACAAAAACAGTGAATGCCACAAAAACTGACTGGGCGAGGAAGTTAGATGATGCACTATGGGCTTACAGGACAACCTACAAGACACCAATTGGTATGTCACCATATAAGTTAGTGTTTGGGAAGGCCTATCACCTACTTGTTGAATTTGAACATAAAGCATGGTGGGCACTAAAACAACTGAACTTAGACTTGGAAGCTGCGGGCACGTCAAGGGTCACTGAATTACATGAGCTCGAGGAGTTCCGGTATCTTGCTTTTGAGAGCACAAGGCTGTATAAGGAGAGAATGAAGAGGCTTCACGATCAGAACATCATTGAGCAAAATTTCAAACTTGGGGATAGGGTATTGCTTTATAACTCAAGACTGCGGTTGTTCCCGAGTAAGCTAAAGTCAAGGTGGTCTGGACCATTTCACGTGGTTGAAGTGTTTCCATCCGGAGCTGTGGAAGTTGCTACTGAAGATGACTCTCGTACCTTTAGAGTCAATGGTCAGCGGTTGGAATTATATGTCGGTATGAACGAACCTAAGGAAATATCTGAGCTGCACTTGAATGAACCACAGAGGTCGAGCGAACCTTAATTGCGCTCATTTGAGTCGTGCCGCGATATTAAATCAGGCGCTGTGTGGGAGGCAACCCACGGAATTGTTGTAAGTGTAATATTATCTTAGTTTATAAAAATAAATAAATAAATTAAAAAAAAATTGGGCGTTAGAATCAGAGAGGGGCCTCGACCGCGGTTCCACCGCGACCGCGGTCAAATGGCCTCTCTGAACCTCACTGCTCGCGGTTCTACCACGACCGCGACAGCCCCAGACGGGGCCCAGGTTTGATATTTTTTTTATTTCATTTTTCATTAAAAAAATTTCCCCCTATCCCTTCTAATTAACCTAAAACACCCCCTCCCCCCTTTTTCTCCCATCAGCCCCAATCGACACTCTCCTCATTCTCTCTATTTTTTTTTCTCTTCCTCTCTCTAAAAATCTCTCCATTTCTCTCTTCTCCTTCCTCCATCTTCTTCTTCAACCTCCATCAACACAACCCACCCTTCACTTCCTACATTCAAGTAAGTTTTTCTTTTCCCTATTCTATTTCTTCTTTAAGTAGTGTAGTTTAATTATTGTTAGTTTTAGTAAACCCTAGTTAGGATTAGTGTAAAGTTTTAATTTTTGCTTTCTTTTATGCTTTATATTGTTGTATTTGTGTTTGTGGGTTTATTTAGTGCTAAATTGCTTGGGTCTCCATTATTCTATAATTGTGAAGTTGTGTTGGTGGCTTGGAGGCCTAAACTATATTTTTGTGGTGTAGTATGGTATTGGGTCATGTGATAGCCGAAATTTTGGTATTGTGTTGTATATTTTTGGGGTGTTTTACGCCCAACCTAGGTTTGGGGTGTTGTAATTGATGGTTGATGATGTGTAGTTGATTGGTGGTATGGTTGTAGTTGATATATGGTGGTGTTGTATCTCATGTGTAACATTGAAAGGAGTAAGTGTGGGGTGTATTATGCTGGAAGTGGTAAGAAAATTGTGGGGCTATTGTGGAGGTTGTTATGAATGAATTGAGGGGAACTATTTGGTGTCATCGGGTGGTGAAGTCTGAGTAACCATCCGATTGGCACTAGTTAGGGCATATTCTGATGGTTCGTTTGATTATTTGCAGGTCATATGGCTTCCAAAAGACAAAGGCGATCTGGAGGCCCATCCCAGCGACCTACTTATGATGAGTCCAGGTTCCAATCGGAACTGGCAGAGGACGACTTCAACGCCAAGGCTACAAAGACCTTCCTCCATGAGATCCCGATTGATCGGGTAGCCCTCCGAGCCGAAAAGGTGGAGATGTATGAAGAAATATGGAGGAGGGAAATGGAATTCCTATTTCACGACCCTGCACCAGTTAACAAGATGCTGGTTCGAGAATTTTACGCCAACTGCCCATTGCACTTGGGTAGGGAGGTGATTGTTCGGGGTACGGTGGTCAGTGCTACAGTTCCAACAATTCGCCAGGTGTTGCGGCTGCCTCCGTTTACCAGTGACTTCGACTATTACCATAACATGCCAGGGGTGACATGGGAGCTCATGACGGATGTACTTTGCACATCGGGGCGACCCATTTGGATACGTGACCAAATAACCCTCAACTCTAACTCTTTCACCCATTTGGCCAAGTGTTGGTTGACTGTTATCTGCAGCAGGTTCCTGCCATCTAGCAATACAACGGATGTGAACTTCAATCGGGTACTATTGACTTGGTGCTTTGTGACAAGGAAAGATTTTGATGCGGCCCGGATAATTGGTGATGAAATGGTCATATGTCCGCTACTGACAAAGGGATTCTATTTCCCTTCCTAGGTGACCACACTTTGCTTGATGAGAAACACCCCCACCAATCCTGCCGATGGAGATTTGCCACCCAAAGCAGCATTCAAAGCTTCTAGCATCAGAGTGGGCCGGGGAATAAGGACCATAATTGAGATAGATGACGAGGATGATGATCCGGTCCCTCTTGCTCCATCCAGGAGGTCCGCTGACAGTGCCGGACCATCTAGATACACTCATTCTGGGACTGTCATATCCAGATCACAGTCCACCAGGCCTATGTTGCGGTCAATGGAAGAAGAGGTTGCGGATCTCCGCACCTCAGTGGATGGCTTACACACGAGGATGGATGCCATGTCTCAGAGGCAGTCCAGGACTGAGAGCCGGTTCATGGCCTGGTTCCGTGCATTGGGGAGAGCCTGCCATGTCGACCCCAGCATTGTCTCCGACTCCGACTGAGTCTCAGGGAAGTCTTCTAACCCTTCTGCTCTTTACTTTATTTATATGACATGGGGACATGCCATGATTTTAAGTGTGGGGTGGAGGACTTGCTCTGTTTGTATGTTGTATTATATATAGTTGTAATGTAGTGTAGCGTTAGTGTTGTATATATTTGATTAGGTCTATATCATGATTAGCTGACTTGGCCCAACGATGGATACTTGTCGACGGGTCTCTTGAGGGTCAAAGTCGGAACTAATTATAAAAAAACAAAAACAAAGTTAGAGGACTCTTCCTAATGACGGACTATTTGGACAGTACTCTTGAGGGAAGTAGTCCATGTAGATTTTTTTTTTATTTTCTTTTCTTATTTTTAGGAAGTGTAGTACCTCCCCTTGGTTTTTCTTTTGACCACGGTTCTTTTCCAAGGATTTTTCTTGAACCGGGTTAGGTAGATTTTTATTTTTATAGTTTTAGGATTAGATGGGTGAAGGTCAGAATGTAACCCCAAATGTGCACACTTGCAATTAACTAAAAAGAACTTGAGAGTGTGACGTCTAAGCTTGTTTGTGGACTCATAATATATGCCTTAATTTTGCACATTTTGTCTTTCTTGAACACACGTATGATTGTGTTGATGAACTGATTCAAAATGAGTTACATGCTAAGTGTTTGTGAGTTGTTACTTGCATCCTGTGCTTGCATGATACCTAGAACTTGCCATGTGTGTTTGCAAAGCGAAATAGAAGTCATTTGGTTTTAGAGATGATTGAGTCATTTCTTTGTGCAACCCTTTATACTTGAGAATCCACATGTGCATATTACCATAGTTAACCTCTTTGAGCCTGAGGCCTGTTCTTTGATAACCCTATCATGATCTAAATCGCTGTATTTGAATAAGCTTAATTGTTTGAATCTTTACCTCCTAGAAGCACTTGAATCACTAAAGAATATATAAAAGTCAAAGTGTGGGATAGTAGGAAGTTAGTGAAAAAAAGAAGGGGAATCAAGAATGAAGGGTTTAATTGGTGAATTGGCATTGTACAATAAATCTTTGAATAAAAAAATAGAAAAAAAGAAGAAACCAGTTGTACCTAAAGAAAAGTGGGGGTCACAAGTGAAATAAAATGTGAAATAATAATTGGGTTGGACATAAATGTGCAATAAAAGGAAGTGTGTATTAAAAGTGCTTAGGGAGGTTAGTCGCTATATCCAAATATATCCTACCCGTCCCTTAGCCTGCATTACAACCTATAAAGACCTCTTGATCTTTGACTGAATGGCTCGATGAGTAGAGTATTACACTAGGGGCAAACTTATGGTGTGTCTGTGTGACATGTGAATGCTCTTTGCTGAGAGTGAGTGAATTCTTTCTATATATGGTTCCTTGTTGTTGAGTTTTATGTGTGTGGAACTTCTCTCAGATTTTGTTTATGTGAGGGCATGTGACTCAGGAAGAAAAAGTGAGTCTTCACTTCTGTTAGAGTAATTAGAGTGAGCACAAGTGTGTCTTGGCATGAGAGTCTGCATTTGAGATATGATTGTGCACTGCTTAGGTCGATCATTGATAATAGCGGGTGTGACATAAATTGGGGCAATGCATTGAACAGTTAGGCCTAGAAGTGTGGTTTAGTTTGCTCGAGGACGAGCAAAGGTTTAAGTGTGGGGTGTTGATAATAGGTGAATTTGACTATAATCACACCTTAAATAATCACCTTCTTGTGTAGTTTTAATGCTAAAAGTGATTACAAAATGCTCTTATTAGTGCTTTTCATGATTTGCAGGTGATATATGTATAAGGAAGGCTAAGGAGCAATTTTGGAGTCAAAAAATTGGAGAAAAGAGGCCAAATGTGTAAATTTCCAATGAAGCTACGCCCTGCCAGCCCTTAGGATTCAGAAAAATGGTTTGGACGCGGTTCTACCGCAACCGCGGTGGAAGGCAACTTCAGAACTTTAGAGATTCAGAGAGGGTGATTGGCCGCGGTTCTACCGCGACCGCGGCAGAACGGCGGCAGGCGCAGAAAGTTCAGGGGTCAAAGTGTAAATACGGGATTTTTAGACCTAAACCCTATTTAAAACATTAGACTTCGCCCAAAAGAGGCATGTATTGATTTTTAGGGTATCTTGGCAAGGAAAACTATTGTGAGAGAATACTCCAAATATCTTTCTTCTTTACTTTTGATTTTTATGATGAATTCTATCGTAGTTTATTTTCCCATAGCCATGAGTAGCTAAATTCCTTGTCTAAGGTTTTGAGGGAACCTATTGGGTGATGAACTTCTTGTTTATGTGAATACAAATTGCCAGTTTAATCTCTAATTGTTCAACTTCGTATTTGTTGTAGTTAATTTACAGGATCCTCAATTAGCTGTGCCTATTTAATGTGCATAACTTGGAAAATAATGCATATTTAGGTTATTGTTGAACAACACCACTCCTAGATTATTAGAGGAATCTATAATTGTGGGTTTAAAGGCGGGATTAGGGATAACGAAGTCTTGGGTGTAATCTAAAGTGAATAGTGCTAAATAAAGTAAGCTAGTGTATTTCGGGAGAGTGCAATAGTAAATAACTGTGATTACTCGGGAGAGATTTACGGTAAGATTAGCGTTCATGATTGATAGAGATGTTTTGGTAAATTTGTATGAGCATAAACAGAAGGGATTTCATCAATAGGGGAAATCATTACCTTAGCTTCTTCTCATTATTGTTTACAACCTTATTAGTTAATTTAAAGCTATTTAGTTACTTGCAAGCGTAGTTGTTAAAGAACATTCAACTGAGATTTGAATATTTGGGAAGCTAGTTCTGAAGAATTAGTGGGTCTGAAGATAGTGGTTGATAGGTTAATTCTCTGTGGATTCGACCCTGGGCGTAATACTCGGGTTATATTTGCAACGTCCGCAGAGTCCTTTTTATAAGGCATAGTTGGGCGTGATCAAAAGCAGTCTCAAAAGGAAAAATTAAAGATAGGAAAGAGTTCTAGTTACTGCATATGTTTGATCTTTTTACGTTTGATAATAAATAAAATTATAAGCAGAATTTTTTGTCAGAGCTAACTTAATTCCAGCCAGGCAAGATGCTATAAGGATGTTGTACACGTTGGCTGTTAAATTAATTTAATACCTCAATAGCTATTCAAAAAATGTGAACTACAAATTAATATCACTACTCCCTCTTTTTAAATGAGTGAATTATTTCTAATGTTTCCTAGATTAGTTAAAAGGAAGAAGACAAACATTGCCATTAGTTAAGACACTTTTCACTGCACTGATTGATAGAGATAAGGTTCTTGGGACCAAACATGGTTTCCTTCTACTCCATATTCATTCCTGTCCCTTTTTATTTTTTTATTTTATTTTTTTTACTTTTTCTGAAAGTGGAACTGGCCAAAAAAAGCCAGTTCATTGTTCAATCAATCACAAAATCATGGAACAAGAATGTAAGAAATCATATAGATTGGCATTATATTACCAGATCTTCTTTATCACTCCTGGGTAGTGGCGGACCTAGGATTTGAGCACGACGGGAGCATCATGGTATGCTAATCACTAGCGATAAAATTCGGCGTACAACTCTTTAGAAACTTAACGATTATGATAACTTATCATCCAAATATTAATAAAAAAAGTTTCAAAGAAAAAAAAAACACCGAACATAAAAATAAAAAATAATATATATATATATATATATATATATATATATATATATAGAGAGAGAGAGAGAGAGAGAGAGAGAGAGAGATTTCTTCCCAAAATGGATATTATGAGAAGAGGAGGAATAAAATTAATTAAGTTGACTATTGTGTATTAGTACTAAACTATAAATGAATTAAAAAAATAAAAGTAAAAAAAAATTGCTACTAGATATAAATTATATTGTATTCAACGAACTAAAATATTAATTAAATTGACTATTATATATTAGTACGAAATTATAATTGAATTCAAAAAAAAAGATAAAAGTAAAAGCGATTTGCTATTAAATATAAATTAGATTATACTCAAAGAATAAAAATAGAAACTTGGAGGTAAAAAGCTGAACATGGGTTTCGAACCTGCGTCACCAGCAAATGCTGAAATTTAAGCTCCCAAATTAGCAACCACTTCTCCCATCCGCTTCTTTATTTTTAGGGGCACACTTAAAATATTTAAGGGTTCCCATATATATGTTTAAATATATATAACACTACTAAAAAACAGCTGATTTGAGACTGAATATTTGCGACTGAAACTATCAGTCGCAAATTTGCGACTCATTCAGTCGGAATTTTCAAAAATAATATTTGTTATATATTTTTAAATTTTTGGCTCAAAATTGCGACTGCTTTGGTCGCTCAATTGCACAAAAGATATCGCGAATTTTTTTTAATGGTTTGTGACTGTATCAGTCGTAAATATTAAAATTAAAAATAAAATTAAATTAAAGGTTGCAATCGATATGGTCAGAATACGCAATTAAAACGAGATCTGACTGGTCAACGGCAGTTGCGACCGTATCGGTCGCAATTTGAAATTTTAAATTTCAAATTTCAACAGCAGTTGTGACTGATTCGGTCACTAATTATCTTTTTTAATACACCTTAATCCGTTTTTTCTTCATTCGTCTTTCTTCTCCAACTTTTTCCCCTCTTCTCCCCTCTTCTCCCCTGCCCCCAACCCGGTCTATTTGTCAATTTTATCCTCTAATCTAATCATATTAGGTATGATTTTCCTCTATCTCACTCTCCCTCAGCCTCTTCATCTCCCCCGTTCAGCCGCCCCCTGTCCACTCTCCCCAAATTATTTTGTTCTTAAGTTATTTAACTCATTTTTTGGCGCAGGAATTCAGCGTCTCATCTCCCCTCCAGTAATAGTTCGGCAGTAGATCTGTTGGTTTATTTTTCAGATTTTTTTTCTCAATATAATATGTATATAGTGATATTAAAAATTTAATTGTTTAGATTAATTAGCTGTTTTTATTGTTTATATCAATTCTTGTTTAATACTTGTTTATATAAACTCTTGTTTAAAATTCTTGTATAATAAATTCGTTTTTAATGTTTATATTGTTATATTTATTATGTATACTTTATGTTCTTCAAAGTTGTTTATATCTATTTGTAGTAGATATTGGATTTTGGATTGCTATATTAGGTTTTTGGTTTATTGTTAGGTGTTTGTTTGGCTGTTTTATTTGGCAAGTGGTATAATTAGAAATACAGCAGGTTTCTGCTTAAAAATGCCAAGATTTATGACTGAATCTGACACATACTTCACCAGAAATTATCCGGATTTGCGACTAATTCAGTCGCAATTGAATATTTCTAACAATTTTTTATAATAGTTGCGACGGAATCAGTCTCTACATTTGTGACTGATTTGGTCTCTACATTTGTGACTCATTCAGTCGCAAATTGCTTAATTTCGAATGTCCCCGCATTTTCCAGTTTGCGACTGAATCCGTCACAATGTTTCGACTGATTTAGTCACAAATATATTGTGGCGATGCATTTTCTGACCGACACGTTTCAGTCGCAAATCGGTCGAAAAATACGATTTTCGACTGATTTGCGACTGATTTGACGGTCACAAATATGCTGTTTGTTAGTAGTGTAATATGTATATATAGAATTTTTGTCGAGGTCAACGGAATCACGTGACCCTTACCCCACAACATAGGTCCACCTCTAAGTTCAAGGGGGTTTATGACAACTTCTAGGAATGTGCGAAAAAGAACCATTTCGATGGAGTAAAAGAAAATGGAAAGAGATTTGATTTTCTAATCTGAAAAATAATACAACTATGACTGCTTACTAAGAACCATATTGCACTTATTTTTGTATTTCACTAAAAATAAATTTTGAATTATTGGTGGATGCAAATGGGTCGAAACAAATTAAGCTATCAATCATTGCAGAATTGAGTGATAACTCTGTTAGTACAACTGTTACCTTTTATCCTGCAAGAACAAAGGTACATTTCCTCTTTTCATGAGAAAATAGTAGTAACTGCTTAATATGTTACGCATTTGTGAAGCAAATGAAATTTGATTCATAATGATTTAAATGAACTTTAGACAGATTTAAGTCATGATGACTCTAATTTGTGTTGTATTAAGTGGTCAAATTGGTGCATTATATATGCCCATTTGACACCTCAATGGAAGACTAAGACCCTTGAAAGAAAGTGAATTATTGACAAGTGACAAGACAATAATCATCTTGATGAATGTATGGGAAAAGATATGGATAATTGGAGTGAGCTATTGCACGTGCTAATCTATAAAGATTGTTGGATATTGGTGTGACAATATATGTTGTTAAGCCAATGGAGGAGCCCATTAGATTAGAATTAGTAATATGAATATGATAGTGATGCCAATTGCCAGCTTCAACTCTTTCAAACCTGCCTAATGTGAAAAGAAATTTTTATATGGAAAAGGTCCGATTTTATTCCTAAACTATAGAATACGGCTCATTTTTATCCTCCGTTTGTAAATTGGGCCAAAAATATCCTCGCTGTTAGTAAAGTGGGCCAAAAATGTCTCTCAACTTAACAGCCCTCCACACAAGCCATTTGTATCCTACATTGCATCCACGTGGCTGTGACATGACAGCCACATAAGCGGACAACCCTCTAAACCCGCTCCGACCCATTTCCAAACAATAAACTGTTGTAACATTACACTGTTCAAAACTTTCAATTTTGCAAAAAAAAAAAAA
>MU664973.1:17045-30895 GCA_026770625.1 Nicotiana glauca
GTCAACCTACATTCTGTCAGCAAATGCCTATGACTACACCCATGTTTACTCCTGAACAATATCAGCAGATAGTTCAAATGCTATCCAAAGGAAACATAGAAGGATCAGAAGCTTTAAACAAGTTAACAGCTGCAGGTATCTTAACCAAAGTGAATGCATTTATGTCTCATTGTGTTAATGACAAGTGAATTGTTGATACTGGTGCATCAAACCATATGACTTCCAGCCTTGAAATACTACATGATTGTAAAGTACTCCCAAACACAAAAGAAAACAAATTTCAATTACCTACTGGTAGTGTGGCATCAGTGTCACACACAGGAAATGCTTCAGTACTGAACAATTATGAAATTTCTAATGTTCTACATATTCCTGATTTTAAGTTCAACCTACTCTCAGTTTCAAAGCTTACTAAGGAACTAAAATGTATGGTTGGATTCTTCCCTGATTTCTGTATCTTTCAGGACCTCTTCAGTGGTCAGGTAAAGGGGATTGGTAGAGAAGAACATGGTTTATACATACTACGTGGGAGTACACCTGCTACAAATCTATCTCAGCCAACAAATGGAGTTTCTACTGTTTCTGCTGCTTCAGTAAATGATTCATATTCATCTTCATCTGCCTCCAGCAAATCATCCAGAACACACACTTCTAGTACTTGTAGTTTGTGGCATAAGATATTGGGACATGCTCCTATAGATGTAATAAGGAAGATAGAAGGGTTGGATGATCTGACAACAGGAACTCTTAATCAACCCTGTACTGTATGTCCTGTTGCTAAGCAAACTAAAATGCCCTTTCAACTAAGTAGTTCTACTTCAAAGTTTATTTTTGAGCTAGTTCATTGTGATATTTGGGGTCCATATAGAGTACCTACTCATGATGGTAAAAGGTACTTTGTCACCATAGTTGATGATTACAGCAGGTTTACTTGGATATTTTTTTTGAACTACAAATCAGAAGCAATAGTAGTTCTCAAAGATTTTCTTACTCAAGTGAAAAATGTGTTCTCCACCACTGTTAAAACTCTGAGAACAGACAATGGGAGTGAATTCTTCAGCATTGCATTCAAGAATTTAATGTTTGATCTTAGTATTCTACATCAGAGTACCTGTGTTTACACACCCCAACAGAATGGGGTGGTGGAAAGGAAACACAGAACCATCTTAGACATGGCTAGATCTCTCAGATTCCAAGCATCTATACCTTTGAAATTCTGGGGAGAGTGTGCTAATACAGCAGTATATATTCTGAATAGGCTACCTTCTAAGGTGATTGGTAACAAATCTCCTTTTGAAAGACTGTATCTACATCCACCATCCTTGTCCCACCTCAAGGTATTTGGTTGTTTGTGCTACTCTACCTCTCCTAAAGTCCTTGATAAATTTTCCCCTAGAGCAGTACCAGCTGTGTTCTTAGGCTACTCCTATACTCAGAAGGGCTATATACTCTATGACTTACATGCCAAACATTTTTTGGTTAATAGGAATGTGATATTTCATGAAACTATATTTCCTTTCAGGCATACCAGGAATCCAGGAACCATGATGTTTCCTGTCTTAGATCTATTCTCTCCTGAATTGAACACCTCTTCTATCTCCTCTACTATCTCTAATTCTTCATCATCATCATCTTCTACTTCTCCTACATCTTCTTTAACACCTCCAACTGAAAGGTCTCTTGATACTACTGCAGATCAAATGCCTTCTGATTGTTCTGCAGAAGTTCCTTATTCTGAATTCATCTCCTCTACTATGCCTGGTCTCCAAGATAATAACCTTACTGAGTTAACTGTTGGTCAGTCTGATCTTGCTGACAATTCTGAAGGGTGTAGAAGATCCTCCAGACCAAGCAAACCACCTGTATGGTTGCAGGATTATGTCACTCTTTATAAAGGCTCCAAATGCAATTATCCTATGTCTTCTTATGTTGACTATACACGCATCTCTCCAAACTTTAGACAAGCTCTCACAGCCTATTCAGCTATTACAGAGCCCACTTTATTCAGAGAGGCTGCTGTTGATCCTAGGTAGGTAAAAGCCATGCAGTTGGAAATTGATGCTCTTGAAGAAAATAAAACCTGGAGTGTTGTGGATCTTCCACCTGAAAAGACACCCATTGGCTGCAAATGGGTTTATAAAATCAAATACAAAGCATCTGGAGAAGTGGAAAGATTCAAAGCTAGGCTGGTTGCTAAGGGGCACAGCCAAAAGGAAGGTTTAGATTATGGTGAAACCTTCTCTCCTGTTGCTAAGATAGTTAATGTCAGATCTATTATTTCCTTAGCAGCCTCTCAACGCTGGTTGGTTTTTCAGATTGATGTTCATAATGCCTTTCTCAATGATGATCTTATTGAGGAAGTTTATATGCATATACCTGAAGGGTTTGCCAGACAGGGGGAGAGTCATAAGAAAGTCTGCAAACTTCATAAGTCCCTCTATGGACTTAAGCAAGCTCCAAGACAATGGAATGTGAAGCTAACAGAGGCTCTAATATGTATGGGGTTTCAGCAAAGTCATTATGACTATTCTCTATTTACAAAGAAGGCTGGGAGTGATATAGTAGTCATATTGGTTTATGTAGATGATCTCCTGATCACTGGAAACAATCAACAGTTGCTGTGTGATACAAGATCTGATCTCAAGAAAAGGTTCAAAATGAAGGACCTAGGGGAGCTCAAATTCTTCCTAGGTATTGAGTTTGCAAGGTCTAAATAAGGAATCATCATGTGCCAGAGGAAGTATGCACTAGAGTTAATTTCTGAGTCAGGGTTAAGTGGTGCAAAACCAGCCGGAACACCCTTAGAACTGAACCAGAAGTTAACAACTACTGAGTTTGATAAGTGTTTCAAGGTTCAGAATACTAACTCAGATGAAGTGCTGAAGAATCCTAGTACATATCAGAGACTGGTAGGAAGGTTGCTTTATCTCACTATGACCAGGCCAGATATTGCCTTTGTGGTACAAGTGCTTAGTCAGTTTATGCACTGTCCTAAAGTATCTCATATGGAAGCAGCATTGAGAGTAGTAAGATATCTAAAGCAGGCACCAGGTCTTGGATTGCTTATGCCTACAGAATCTTCAAATAAATTGATTGCATACTGTGACTCAGACTGGGGAGCATGCATACAGACAAGGAGATCTGTCACAGGGTATTTATTCAAGTTTGGAAATGCACTAGTGTCCTGGAAGTCTAAGAAACAGAGTACTGTCTCCAGAAGTTCAGCAGAAGCTGAGTTTAGAAGCATGGCTTCATGTGCAGCAGAGGTCACTTGGTTAACAGGCCTATTTAGTGAGCTAGGTGTTAAGGTTGAACTGCCAATAACCTTGATATGTGACAGCAAAGCAGCAATTCAAATAGATGCTAATCTAATATTTCATGAAAGAACAAAACACATTGACATAGATTGTCACTTTGTAAGAGAAAAAATTAGCTTAGGACTGCTGAAAACTGAACATGTCAATACAGAAGATCAACAAGCCGATTTGCTTATAAAAGGGTTAGGTAAAGCTCAACATGAATACCTACTGGACAAACTTGGATTGAAGAACTTGTTTGAATCATCAGCTTGAGGGGGAGTGTTGACCAACAGCTATGTAACAAGCTGATGGTTAACTATAGTTAGCCTTTAATTATTATGTTAACTAGAGTTAGTTTAGAAGAAGCAGTTATTTTGTTAATTAGTTAGCTGTTAAATACACTGAAGGCTTGTACATTTCAATTCATTCAGAAATGAGGAAGTTCTTCTCCTTCTTCTCTCTAAATCCTCAGCTTCCCTTTAGCTTCAATCGATCTTCCATGGCTTCTAACACATTTCTTCTAACTCCGTTAGTAGGAACACTTAATATAAACTACGTATTTATTTCGTCGTAGAAATGCAAATTATGTGGCTCTACTTATTAGGTCATTGCAGAAGATTTTGTAGAAGTTTTAATCATTTTTTATTTGTGAAAATAGAAAACAAAGCATCTACAATCAGAATACAAATAATCTACAATTTATCTACAAAATATCTACAAACTGGGTACTTTGAATTTTAATATCCTAATTCCCATTAAATTGTAGCTTATTGGTATTTTTGACATAATTGCGTTTTTTGCATAAAATTTTGTAGAAGTTTTAGTCGTTTTGGATTTGTGAAAATAGAAAACAATACATCTACAATCAGAATACAAATAATCTACAAAATATCTACAAAACTAGGTATATTGAATTTTAATATCCCAATTCCCATTCGATTGTAGTTTAATTGGGATTTTCGACATAATTGTATTTTTTGCAGAAGATTTGTAGAAGTTTTAGTCGTTTTTTATTTGTGAAAACAGAAAACAAAGCATCTACAATTAGAATACAAATAATCTACAATTTATCTACAAACTGGGTACATTGAATTTTAATATCCCAATTCTTATTCAATTGTAGCATAATTGAGATTCTTGACATAATTGCATTTTTTCAGAATATTTATAGAAGTTTTAGCCTTTTTTTACTTGTGAATACAGAAAATAAAGCATCTACAATCAGAATACAAATAATCTACAATTTCTGCAATATGTCTTCTTCTTCTTCTTCTTCTTCTTCTTATTCTTCGAGTTTCAATCTGAAATCCAGTCAAAATCAAGTCTAATCTTCACCAAAACCTCTCAAAATTGAGATATAAACTCCAAAACATATTCCCGATTATTTTCAACAACACCCAATCCAAATAAATAATGATTTTTGGAAACCCAAATTTGAATTCAAAGCTCTCAAGCTTTTTAATGGTTGTCAATGGTGGAATTGCTGCTCTCTATTTATTTGCTTTGTATTACTGAAATTTGCGATTGAGAAATAGAGAGATGTAAAGAGAATGTCGACGAATAGAGCTTTTGCAGAACTGGTTTCTACAATTTGAAATTGAGCTTCTGATTTCGACGAACTGAGCTTTTGATTTGTGTCTTAAGCGAAAATATTGAAGAACAGATCTGAGCTTCTGAACAGATTTGATTTCGAAGAATTGAGCTTTTGAACAGATTTGATTTGTGGCTAAATCAATTAGAAGATTCTATTCCTAAATTTTAGCACGCCTAATTAGGAAGATTCAGCTACTAATAATTAGTATTTAATGAATAGTATAATAGTTGTAGGAAAAATATGGATAGGACGGGTAAATTAGAAACTGTGCACATTTTTGGTAATAAAATTTCATATATAGTATAGGAAGGAAAAAATCTCATATGAAAATTGGAAAGTGAGAGTTTCTTTGTATTTTTTGTCCAAAGAAGAAAATTCGGCCCAATAAACGCCTTGGGCCATCAATTTAAAATTGACAAATTTTCGGAAATCACTATTCTTTAATGGAATTTTTACCTCATATAACAAAGGTTAACACCTTATTTATTTTAAATAAATACCATTTAAAAAATTATATTCTATATATATACCTTTTAAGGTTTATAGCAAAATATTTAATTTTGGTTACCTCCTAGCCCTAAGCCACTAAATACGCTAATCAATTGCACTATTTTCTTTCTCTCTATACTTTGATACATCTCATTCTCTTCCCCCATCCCATTAAAATTTCCGATCTCCTCCTCCTTTGGAAAATCCTACAGAGTTCGTCTTCAAAGCATAAGATACAGATTTTGGTGGTAGGATATATCATATATGTGCTTATCGCTTTGGTCATGGTTGTGTCTAATTCTAAAATAAAGACTGAAATATTCCATAGAGATCCAATTCTAGTTTCCATTTTCAAGTGATGTCCCCTCGTTCTATTTCTTTATTAACCGTATGATACTTTTTCTGAAGTTGCTATTACTATGATTTAAGGGTTTTGGGAGTATAAATTGCCGCATACAATTCGATGTGCATGAAGAAGAGAAAGAAGATGACTGTGAAACGGAAAACAAACAAGAAACATATCGACGAAGAAATTGATAGGGAAAATTGGTTTATTACATCCAAGAAATAGAAAACTCATGATGTTTTCGGGGTTCCTCCTCTTAGAGAATTCAGAGATTTTAACTTTCAATTGAATGTCAAAGAGAGGAAATTTCTTGATTTCCTGTCCTCAGTTCAAGATTATCCTTTTTCAGCAGAAAGTAAAGACCGTATACCAAGTCCAAGATCCCATCTTTTTCCTGAATATTCATTCAAATTGAGGAAGATCAATGTATGCTGCTTGAAATTTAATTGATTTTCTGTTAATATATTTCAATGTATTTTCATGTATTTCATTGTATTCATTGTCTTTTTTTCATTATAATTCAATGTATCTCGTTGTATTCCATGTATTTTATTGTATTCATTGTCATTTTTTTCATTGTATTTTGATGTATCCCGTTGTATTATATGTATTTAATTATATTTATTGTCTCGTTGTATGCCATGAATGTATTCATACATTTTTTTATTAATATATTTTATGTATTCAGATGTATTATATAATTTCTCTGGAGATTGCTATATTTTTGGGATATTTTTCGGTTGAGAATCTTTTTTATAACTGAAAAAATAAAATTTGTGTGTTATAATTGAGTTTGTTGAGTTATATTAGGAGTCTATTATGTTAATTGATTCACTTTCCATTTTAAAAACAGTGTAATCCCCTATTTCACGTTGTGAATACAGTCGAATATAGTTGAATACAAAAATCTATCCAGTTGTAATCCCATGTTTCACTCCATGAATAAAGTCGATTACACTCGAATACAACAAGTGATTAGCTGGACTTCCTGATTCACGCCTATTTTTGCTATTATATTCATGAATACAATAGCTTAAATACATCAAATATATGTTATAACCACACAAAAGATATCTATAATCCGTAATATAACAAATGGTATCTATAGATGGCTAATTACTATCAAAAGATAGTGCTTTATGAAAATTTCTCTTCTTTAATCGTTATTAATTTTCTATAGCTACCATATGTTGGGGATTTTAAGAATAATGAGGCTTAAAATAGGGTGAACGGGAAATAGAGGGAAATGAAATTTTTAAGTTTTTCCACTGGCAAAGGGACATTGTCCCATATTGGAAGAGGAAGAGGTTTTTATGGGTATATAAGCAATTGCTCTTCTTCTAGCTCTTAAAGAGATGAGAAGAAGGCAAGCCTCGCGCCGTCGTCGCTCGGCTCGGCTCGGCTTCGGCTTCGGCTTCGGCTTCGGAATGATTGATTGATTGATTAATTTTTTGGATAAAATTAAACTACTCTTTTCAATTTTTCCTCTTTATTTTCCCTCTTTATTGTTGAGTAAATAGCCATTTATGTTATGGCATTTATGCTATGACCTTTTTGCATAAACTGCCATTCTGAAAAGTTACACCTCTTGAGATTTCAACCCAACTTTTGCTATAAATACAAGTCCATTCTCTCAGTATTTCGATTCGATTTTATGAGTTTCTCCTCCTTCTTATGCATACTTTTAACATCAAACAAAGCAACAGTAAGTGTGATTTTTTATCGAACTTTATGTTCGCTGAAACACTGGGATTTGAAGTACCACTATACCAGTGTGTAATTCGTTCTATCCTAGGAGAAAATAAACCATAAGCTTGGGTACTAGGAGGGGATTAAATTTTTTAAGGAAACATTGTGAATTCAGTGATCTCGAACTGATTTTTATCTCTTTACATTTTCTGTTAGATGTTATTCTGTTTTTTTCCAGAATTAGTTTACAATTACAGATTACTAACAAACTTAAGGAATACAATATATTTTCTATATTTATGCTATACTCACTGTTTTTGGAGAGTAAAACCTTTATGGTTTCGTACTCTATTTGATTAAAATCTATGTGATTTTAACGTTTGTGTCATTCTTTTACAGAAATGGCGAATGACAACAAAAACCAAGCTGTTCTGATGGTAACTGCCAATGCCTCAACGAGCCAAACAACATCGGCAACATTGGCACCAGCGAAGAAACCCGAAAAAAATTTCGGGATTGATTTCAAGCGCTGGCAACAAAAGATGTTCTTCTACTTAACTACTCTAAGTCTCCAGAAGTTCATCAAGGAAGAAGTTCATGTGCTGTCCGATGAAACTTCAGATACTGAATGCTTTCTCGTGATTGAGGCATGGAAGCATTCAGATTTTTTGTGCAAGAACTATATTCTAAAGGGCTAGAGGATGCTTTGTATAACGTATACAGTGGTGTGGAAACGCCAAAAGAACTGTGGATTGCGCTTGAAAATAAATACAAAACTGAAGATACCGGGCTGAAGAAGTTCGTTGCTGAAAAGTTTTTGGACTACAAAATGGTAGATAGCAAGTCTGTTATTACCCAAGTCCAGGAGTTGCAAGTGATTATTCACGATCTCCTTGCTAAAGGTATAAGTAGAATTAATACTAGTGTTGGTAGTGTTAATTTTATTATGTTTACTAACATAATTTTCATTGAAGGTTTAGTCATCAATGAAGCATTCCAAGAAGCAGCAATGATTGAGAATTGCCTCCGTTATGGAAGGACTTCAAAAATTATTTGAAACACAAACACAAGGAGATGTCCCTTGAAGATCTCATTGTTCAGCTGAGAATCGAAGAGGAAAATAAAGATGCTGACAAGAGAGGCCTTGGAAACTCAACAATAATGGGAGCAAATATTTTTGAAGAGAACAAAAAGAAGAAAAAACAATCTGGACCGAAATACAACCCAAGCAAAGAAGCAGATCAGTGAAAATTGCTACAACTGTGAAAAAATCGGACATAAATCTATGAAGTGTCCTGCTCCGAAGAAAGAAAACAAGAAGGGTCAAACAAACATGGTTGAAAAGCATGATGATATTGATGACTTGTGTGTCATGCTTTCTGAATGTAACTTAGCGGGCAATCCTAAAGAGTGATGGATTGATTCTGGAGCCACTTGCCATGTTTGTACTGTTAGAGAAGCTTTTGCTACTTATGCTCTTGTTGGACCCGATGAGACACTTTCTATGGGAAATGATGCAAAGGCCAAGATTGAAGGATGTGGGAAAATATTTCTCAAAATGACTTCCGGCAAAGTGGTGACTTTGAACAACGTCCTTCATGTTTCCGAGATTAGGAAAAATTTACTCTATGCTAGAATTCTTATTAAGAATGGTTTTAAATGTATATTTGTATCAAATAAGGATGTAATAAGTAAGAACGGTATGTTTGTAGGAAAAGGCTACCTCACCGAGGGCCTTTTCAAGCTGAATGTAATAGTTGTTGAGAATAATAATAAAATTTCAGCTTCGTCTTACTTACTTGAGTCTATTGAATTATGTCATATACGTTTGGGTCATGTCTATTATAAAACCTTGCGGAAAATGATTAATTTGGAAGTATTGCCTAAGTTTGAATCGACAAATTAAAATGTCAAGTATGTATGGAATCTAAGTATGTTAAACATCCTTATAAGTAAGTTGAAAGGAATTCAAATCCTTTAGACTTAATTCACACAGATATTTGTGACATGAATTCAATACTATCTCGCGGTGGAAAGAAGCATTTCATAACATTTATTGACGTTCAAGCAATACAAAAATAAAATTGAAATGCAACTTAACAAGAAAATCAAAATGATAAGAAGTGATAGGGGTGGTGAATATGAATCTCCTTTTGAAGAAACATGTTTAGAATATGGAATTATTCATCAAACAACGGCCCCTTACACGCCTCAATCCAATGGGATTGCGGAAAGAAAGAATCGTATTCACCACCCCTTGAAAAAGGGACATTGTCCCATATTGGAAGAGAAAGAGGTTTTTATGGGTATATAAGCAATTTCTCTTCTTCTAGCTCTTAAAGAGTTGATAAGAAGGCAAGCCTCGCACCGTCGTCGTTGTTGCTCACTTGGCTCAGCTTCGGATTTAGATTTGGATTTGGATTCGGTCAAATGATCAATTGATTGATTAATTTTTTGGACCAAATTTATTTGTTAATAGTAAAATATTAACAGAAATATTATTAAACATTCATTTTAATAACAGAATATTAATATTAAAATAAATATTAATATTAAATACAATCCATTTTTCAATTGTGTAACTGAAAATTAAACTACCCTCTTCAATTTTTCCTCTTTATTTTCCCTCTTTATTATTGAGTAAATAGCTATTTATGTTATGGCATTTATACTATAGCCATTTTGCATAAACAACCATTCTGAAGAATTGCACCTCTTCAGATTTCAACCCAATTTTGGCTATAAATACAAGTCTATTCTCTCATAATTTTGACACGATTTTCTGAGTTTCTCCTCCTTTTTCTGCATACTTTTAACATCAAACAAAGCAACAGTAAGTGTGATTTTTTACCGAACTTTGTGTTCGCTGAAACACTGGGGTTTGAAGTGCCATTATACCAGTGTGTAATTCGTTCTATCCTGGGAGGAAATAATCCATAACCTTGGGTACTAGGAGGGGATTAAATTCCTTAAGGAAACACTGCGAATTTGGTGGGCTCAAACTAATTCTTATCTTTTTACATTTTCTGTTATATGTTATTCTGTTTTTTTTTTTTTCAGAATTAGTTTACAATTACAGATTACTAATACCATATACATAATTACTTCCTATCGCTGCTATTTAATTGTTACGATAGTGTATTCGCGCTACTGTATTCATGAATACAGCAACAAAAAGTGCCTAAAAATCAGGGTAGTCCAGTTGTACGCGCATGTATTCACATGTATTCATGAATACAATAACAAAAAGTATCTAAAATCATAGCAGTACAGTTGTACGTGCGTGTATTCACATATATTTGCGTTGCTGTATTCATGAATACAGTAGTAAAAAACGCCTAAAATCAGGACAGTCCAGCTGTATGCACATGTATTCTGTTACGCGGCTCCATCCTGAGATTCCTTGGAAGGGAGACGTAAGGTTAAGCAACTGATGTCAATGCAGTTGTTGTTTGCCAACTGAGGTTTCCTTCGTACTCTAGATGAGATTGTTAGTGTCGTACAGGAAAACCAATGTCAAGAGCAATTGAGAGAACAGAAATGAGAATTGAGAATGAAAGAAAGCTTGATTGCATTGATGAAAGCTATTACAGAAAAGCAACGCGGTGTCGAGGGGGAGAGACAATAGTACAGAGAATTGCTTGCTTGCTAGAAAGTTTTGATTGCTTGATACCCCCTAATATTTCTTAAAAAAAATAATCCAAAACTACAAGACTAGACTTGAATACGCTGGAGAAACATAATAGAAGTATTTGAAATAAAACTACTCTATTTACAATGGAAATGACTTAGTTTTCTATAAGGCAGCAACAGGTCTGTTGTCAGCAGCATTGTCTTTGGCATCATGGCCTACGCGCGCGGCGATGTTGGAATCTGCCTGCGGCTTGTCGCTGGTGAGGGATATTGGTGGGGAGACAGAGGCACCTACGCGCTTGCCACTTGGCGCGGCCAAGAACACAGGGTCGTCCATGGTGCTAGGCATTGGGAGGCTTGCTAGGGTGCCACGGGGCATGCCCAAGGGGTCATGGGGCATGGCTAGAAAGATGCCCATGACATTCTCCCCCACCTGAGTTGGCGACGTCCTCAGCGCCTTACTTGCAAAATAATCTTCAATGAGGCTCTTGTATGCTTTGAGGTTTGTTCCCCTATCCCAAGTATTCTCTTCTGCATTACAGCCCTGCCATTTCACCAAGAACTCTTGGTGAGCTTTCCTTGAGGCATGAATTACTTTATCATCAAGGATAGCTTCAACACGCCTTTTCCCGGTTGAATTGGGACCTCGAATACTGGGTATTGTAAGCTGGCTCCTTGAAGGATCCTCTGTGTCTTCCCGAAAAGTTTTCAGGAGACTGACATAGAAGACATGATAAATTTTCCACCAAGTTGGGGTATCCACCCGATATGCAACTTTCCCAATGCGTCTTTCAATGGAAAAGGGTCCAATGTATTTTTTCCATAGGCGAGGGTCATGGAACCTCGCAAATAGTACCTCTTTGGGATTTTGACCATCACTTTGTCTCCTACTTGATATTAAACAAATCGACGATTCTATCAGCATGACTCTTCATCTGCTTTTGAGCTTTGACAAGATAGCTCCACACTATCTCCAGATTTTGCTTCCACTCTTTTGAGAAGCTAGCAGCTCGAGGAGACTTAGCCATGTTTGGTGAATTCACAGAGTATGGGAGTAGCGGTGCCATCCGGTAACAATTTCGAAAACGCTTTTGTTCATACAAGAGCTCTTTTGTGAATTGAAACACAGTTGAGCAGCATCCAGAAGCTTTACCCAATTCTTCTGCAATCCAGTTACAAAGTGGAAGAGATAATCCTCCAACATACCATTAACCCGCTCCGTCTGGCCTTCATAGTGCGGATGAAAACTTGAGCTATGACTCAATTTTGACCCCAGGCACTTAAAGAGTTGGGTCCAAAAGTGTGACAACCCAAAGTGTCATCACCGGATTTCTCTCTTTTTCTGCGCTTCTGAGGCCTTGAAAACCTCACTTTTAGTTGCCTCGATTTGTGTGCACAGTCCGAGCGCGTACCCGGAAAGATTATATGTTAAATTCTACGAAAATTTTCAAAATGTGGCTTTAAAATGATTAAAGTTGACTTCGGTCAACATTTTTGGTAAATGGACTCGGACCCGTAATTTAGCGGTCCCGAAGGGTCTGTAGAAAAATATGGGACTCGGGCATGTGCCCGAAGTCGAAATCCGAGGTTTAGAACCCGAGGAAAAGAATTTTTCTGTGAAATTGTTTTTCTGGAATTATTAAGGAAAATGGAAATGAAAATTGATTAAAATACTATGGTATCGGGCTCGTATTTTGGTTCTGACGCTTGGAACAAGTCTTAAATATGTGTTAAGCGCTTTCTGTAAAGTTTGGTCGAAATCGGACGTCATTTGACGTGTTTCGGACCTAAATATCTATAGTTTGAAGCTTATGAAGTTAGAATGAAAAATGATGATTTTGGGGTTTGATTCAATGATTTTGATGTTATTTTGGTGGTTTGATCACTCGAGTAAGTTCGTATGATATTGTTGAGTTAGTGTGTGTGATTGGTTAGGAGCCCCGAGGGCTCGGGAGTGTTTTCGGAGGTGTTCGGGGTGGTTTTGGACTTAGGATGATATCAGATTTTCTGCAATTTTTACATAGGGATTTTCTTCATCGCGTTCGCATTGGTACCATCGCGTACGCGTAGCTCTGTAACTTCCCCCTTCGTGTTCGTGTAAGCCAAATTCAGGGCCCCAGTATTTTCCTTCTTCACGTTCGCGGACTGATTCCCGCGTTCGCGTAGTTTCAGTTCCTCCCTCTCCGCGTTCGCGTAGAGCATTTCCCTGGACCCCCAGTCTGTCTCTTCGCGTTCGCAGCCTCCTCATCGCGAACGCGATGGTCTATTGAATTAACCCTTCGCGAACGCGGCCCCTTTCCCGCGAATGTGAAGGGAATTTTTGCCCAGTGATTTTTAAAGTCTAAAAATAGAATAGTTACGGGACTCACTCCATTTTTCCATACGAACCCTTCTTCCTCACACCCCATAGACAGATTTTGAAGAGCTTTTCCTCCATAACTTCATAGGTAAGTGTTCCTAACCTCATCTTCTCTTAATTTCTTCAACTAATCACCAAATTCTAATCCTAAAAACATGAAATCAAAGTAGAAATTATGGGTTTTGGGTAGAGTTAGGGTTTTGAGAATTTTGGGTGATTCAACCTCAATTAGGGATCGAATCTTAAAACAAATTGCATATTTGAACTCGTGGGGTTATGGGTGATTGGATTTTGGTCCGAGCCTCGTGTTTGGACCATGTGGGCCCAGTGTCGAATTTTGGTATCTTTGGAAGAATGCTGGGAAACTCATATCTAGGCTATGAGATGTTGCCATTGAGTCTTTATTGATATTATTGAATTAATTATGCCTAGATATCATTG
>MU664974.1:3204-15880 GCA_026770625.1 Nicotiana glauca
CTTGTACCGGGCGTCGGAACCAAAATACGAGCCCGATACCGTAGTCTTTTAATCAATTTTCATTTTTATTTTCCTTAATAATTTCAGAAAAATAATTTAAGAGAGAAATTCTTTTACTCAGGTTCTACACCTCGGATTTCGACTCCGGGCACATGCCTGAGTCCCATATTTTTCTACGGACCTTCCGGGATCGTCCAATCTCGGGTTTGGGTCCGTTTACCAAAAATATTGACCAAAATCAACTATAATCATATTAATATCAAAATTCTTCAAATTTTCCACAAAATTCACATATTTCAACATAATTTTTTTTTCCGACTACGCGCTCGGACTGCGTACGCAAATCGAGGCAATAGAAAATGAGATTTTCAAGGCCTCGAAAGCAAAAAAAAGGGGAAAACAGGCGATGACCCTTTGGGTCGTCACACAATCACAGAAGGAACTCAGTATATATAAACATGAATGCACAAGTAATAGGCACGTGAAGCTAAGTTGTGGCAAAATAATAGCATGTAGCAGTACCTAAAAAGCATGATAGTCAAGTTTCAGTGCTTAACAATAGAGAAAATATTTAGAAGCATGCAAAGAACTCAGAACAAAAAAAATAGTCAAGAGAATGGAAGCACACTGCAATTTCAACGAACGAGTTGCACAAAAAGAGATTGAATAGTCCCCAAAGAAACTAGGGTTTTCAAAAATCAAACGAGTTTAGAGGAGATGAGCAGTCAAACAAACAAAACAGGTTTAGAATCCCGGATAAGCCCCAAAATTAGGGTTTTCACTCATGATAAATCAGATATAGGAGAGGGTAAATCAAGTGAATAACAAACAGAAACTCAAACAAGATCCCAAAATTAGGGCTTTTAACATGCTAATTCAGATAAAAATAAGGTTAATCAAACAACCACTAACAAACAGACCAGGAAACTCAAACAAAATCCCCAAGAAAATTAGGGTTTTCAATTAGGATAGGTCTCCGATGAGCCTGAGAAGCCATAAATTAGGGCTTAGATGAGAGGCAGCGGCTAGGTTTTGAGGTGGTGTTGAGAGAGAGTTGAGAGTGACGAGGGATTAGAGGCGGCGGTTGAGAGAAAATGAATTAGGGTTGGGGGGTTTGGTAAATTAAAAAAGGAAAGAATGAAGGGTGGTCGTTGATCATTTAGATTAACGACCTAGATTGAATAGGAAACCGGGCAGATCGGGTAGGCGGGCCAGGGGTTGGGTTAATTTGAAATTGGGCTGGGTAATTTTGGATTCAAATTGGGGCGGCAATGTGGCTATGATTGAAATGTAAATGGGACCATAAGTTAAATTGCCAATTTTTCCTTTTTAATTTAATAAAATAGTAATACTGATTTAAAAAAAAATTAAATGTACTGGAAAAATAAGTATTATATACATATTAATTAAAAAATATTGGGATTAATTTTATAAACGTAAAATGCTATAAATTACAAGGTAGGCTATAATTGCAATTGTATGCAATTTAGCTTTAAAAATACCAAACAAATTTGTAAAAATATATGAAAATTACTTTAATTATATTTAGTTGTAGATGTGAAAATGAAATAAATTATTCATCAAGAGTGATAATTATTGGATTTTGTTGTATCAAAATAGGCAGTAAATTGGTTTTTAAAATTATCACAAAAATGTTAAAACTCTTGGTTGTGCTTATATATGCACCCAAATGCTATTTGAAAAAATATTTAGGTATAAAAAATACTTATAAAAAAATTGGGTATCAACAATGATACCTCATTCTTAAAAACTAGAGCAAATACACATGCCAACATTAGAGAAATTTTAAGTAGAAAAATTCCCGGAATATATTTTGGTACCCAAAGATGGTATTCACTACTTAAAGAGGAGTAGAGGACCTCTACTGTACTATTGTGTTAAAACTAACGAATTGCAGTAATTATATCAAATGCACACAGATCCCAAAAGGAAAAGGTGAGGAGCTGGTGTCAGATCATACGCAAAGGCGTACTCGTAGTGAGATGGGGTACACATTACACACCCTCACGAGTAGGAAAACATAACACGAACTCGCTCGACATGATAGGAACAATAAAATAACCTCTAAAATCACGAAACGGATGCCAACACATATCAAATTGCAACTTAGCGTCCGGACCTCTGTTTTAAAAGGCAGAATTAGAACTCGTCCGGAAATCGTCTCGGGGCAAGGAACTCATAAAATGCCCCTGGGCTTATGTGTGGGGTTTAGTTCCGTGAGACTTACACCTTGGCCGTCGGCGCTTACGCCTCAGACACGCCCAACGCCCAGAGTACTGGGCGTGCCTAATAGAACTTTATGCAATTATGTGTTATGTGTAACTAACCTTGTAAATCCTCAGATTTTCTTAATAAATTGTTAAGTATTCAAAATTACTTTTTTCTTAATTACAAATCATTAAGTTGAGAGTATTTTATGTCATAATAAAAAGGAAAAATTATTGTACGTTATCCACTAAGATTGCTATAACAGTAAATTTTAAATAAATCTTTCATTTAAAAGTATTTATTTATTAATTTTTGTTATGGCTTTATTATATTAGTCCATAGTTTTTTTATAATTATTTTTCTAAATATTATTTTTCATGTTTACGAGATACAATACTTATTAATTTAATAGCACAATATTAACTAGTAACTATTTACAAATAGTTAGTTATCATGATATAGTATGGTGAATTATGTTTCACTTTATTAAATTGTTGAAACTTATAATTAAAAATAAATGATGTGTGATGACCCAAAGGGTCATCACTTGTTTTCTTACTCATTTTGTACTTTCGAGGCCTTGAAAACCTCATTTAGGGTTGCTTCGATTTGCGTGCGCAGTCCGGGCGCGTAGCCGGAAAGCTTAAATATGAATTCTGTGAGAAAAATGCTAAATTTTGATATTAAGATGAATAAATTTGACTGAACCGGACCTGTGATTTGGCTATCCCGGAGGGTCCGTTGGAAAATATGGGACTTATGCCCGGAATCAAATTTCGAGGTCCTTTTTGTGTGAAATTATTATGTGAAAATATTCAAGGAAATTGGAAATGAAATTTGATTAGAACGTATTGGTATTGGGCCCATATTTTGGTTCCGGCATGCGGTACAGGTCTTATATGTGGTTTAAGCGCTTTTTGTGAAGTTTGGTTGAAAACGGATGTCGTTTGACGTGTTTCGAACTTAAAATGGAAATTTGATATTTTATGAAAATTTGGAAGAAATTATGAATTTTGAGGCTTAATTTGATGTATATGATGTTATTTTGGCGATTTGATCGTGCGACTAAGTCCGTAGGATATTTTTGAGGTTGTGTGCATATTTGGTTTGGGGCCCCGAGGGCTCGAGTGAGTTTTGGATAAGTGTCGGATTGCATTTTTGAACTTAATAAAAATCTAGTATGCTTCTTCTGTGATCTTCGCATTTGCGAAGTGTATCTCGCAATTGTGAGCTCGCAAATGCGAGCTTTGCATTGCAATTGCGAAGCCTGGGACTTTGGCCTACTGATCGCAAATGGAATCATGTTGTTCGCAAATGTGAAACTCAGGGGGGTTTGCACTGGGTTGCAAATGCAACCTTTTGGATCGCAAATGCGAGTGAGGCCTGGTCGCAAATGCGACTTTTTGTTCGCAATTGCGAACACTGGGCTTTTCATAAGGGTTCGCATTTTGCGAACCCTGGTTCGCATTTCCCACATTTGGTCGGGGTTCGCAACTGCGAACCCCAGTTCGCAATTCCCATATCTACAGCCCTGCAATTTTATACTTAGTCGAATTTTAACCATTTTTCACCATTCTTTCAAAACCCAAACTCCTTAGACGATTTTTCAAGAACAAGTTTCATTCCAAATCATTTTTAAGTCGATTTTTACTCAATTCTTTCAATCATTAACATCATTCAACATGTTTTTCACTTAAAATCAATGATTTTTGTGGGTGAAATTGGGGTTTTGGGTAGAACCTAGGTTTTCTAAAAATTGGGGATTTGGACCTCAATTTGAGGTTCGATTTTAAAACAAATTACATATTTGAGTTTGTGGGGGAAAGGGTAACCGGGTTTTGGTTCGAACCTCGAGTTTTGACCACGTGGGCCCGGAGGTGATTTTGGAATTTTTGGGAAAACATTTGGGAAATTCATTTTTATACATTCAAATTGATTCATTTAGTGTTTATTAAAGTAATTAAGTGACTTGTGACTAGATTCGAGCAGATTGGAGGTGGAATCACGGGGTAAAGCTATAGTTGAGTTCAAAGCATCGAGGTAAGTGTTCGGTTTAACCCTAGCTTGAGGGATTAGGAGTTGAGTCGTATTTGTTATGTGTTTCTTGTGGAGTACGATGTATAGGTATGGTGACGAGTATATATACATTGGTGTCGAGCATGACTGTGAGTCCTAAATTGACATTGTTTTGTTCTTGAATAATACTACGGATGAAATAATAACTAGGCTTGTGTTGTGGATCAAGGTTTGACTTATTTTCATGGACAATTGGTTAGGAGTTAGAAATGGTGTTAATATAATGCTTAAGTTTGAATTGATATTCGTTATAGCTGGTTCTCCCTTGCCGGGAGTGAGTAGTTTATGATTGTCCCTCTATCGAGGTTTGTGATTGTGAATATAGTAAGTTATGTATATTTGGAATGGGTTGCGTGACGCAACAATAAATATTGTGGATCGGGTTGCATGCCGCAACATAAATTAGAATTGATCGGGTTGCACGCTGTAACAGGTATATGCTATATTTATGGGATCGGGTTGCACGCCGCAATAGTCATGGTTAAACATATGGATCGGGTTGCATGCCACAACAGTTATAATTAAAAGCATAGATCGGGTTGTGTGCCACAACGGCAATGCTATTATATGGTTTAGACATCATATTGTTCCTTCATATATTGTTCAATTTTTGCTATGTTGGACTGTTTCCCCGAAGCATGTACCCCCTCCCTTTTTATTTGCTTATTACTTGTTTACTTTTTCGCCATATACTATATAACTGTACAGGTTTTATCTGGAATCTGGTCCTAGCCGCCGGGGTTAGGCCAGAAACTTACTAGCATTTGGGGTTGGTTGTGCTGATGCTACACTCTGCACTTATGTGCAGATACCGGAGCAGCTTACGGTGTGCAGCAGTAGCTCGGGGGCCATCCTTCAGTCCACGAGATCCCGAGGTAGTCCTGCAGGCGTCTGCATGCCCGGCATCTCCTTTATCTTTTATTTCAGTCTGTTGTCTTTTGTATTCGGGACAAACAGTTACATTTTATTCAGACCTTGTATTCAGTAAATCTTAGTAGTTCGTGAGTGTTGTGACACTAGGTGCCGGGTAGAGATATATAATGGCTTTGTACGTTTTGGTATTTTATTCATCTAAGACTTCCGCTAAATTTTCTTTTCCGCTATCATTTTATTATTTTTCATTAATAATCTCATTGCTTTCATATGTATAAAATAAAAAGGGTTAAAGATTTCGAAGGTTTGTGGCTTGCCTAACTTCCACGAGTAGGCGCCATCAGGACTCTCGAGGTTAGAAATTGCAGATCGTGACAAGTTGGTATCATAGCTCTAGGTTACATAGGTCTCACAACTCACGGACAAGCTCAGTAGAGTCTGAGGGATCGGTACGGAGACGTCTGTATTTATCCCCCAGAGGCTACGGAGTTAGGAAAAGTTTCACATTTGTTGTTTCTTGTCGTGCGGTTCTGTTTCTCAATACTAATTGAATTTCTACTATGTTCTCTCGCAGATGGCGAGAACACGTGCTTCCTCATCTACCGATCAACAGTCCGAGCCCAAGGCAGCTCTCGCTAGGGGCAGAGGGCAAGGACGAGGCTGTGCCAGATGCCGACGTAGGGGCAGAGCTCAGCCCCGAGCAGCAGCACCAACGACGGAGCCTCAGGTTGACTTTGAGGAGGAGGTTCCGGCCACAACAGTTCTGGTGGGCCCAATTCAGGTCCCAGAGGGGTCTATTGCTACCCCAGTTTTTCAGGACGCTTTGGTCCGATTGGTAGGCCTCATAGAGAGTGTCACCCGAGCAGGATTTCTTCCTGTAGCACCAGCCACTTCTCAGGCTGGAGGAGGAGTCCAGACTCCTGCTACACGCACTCCGGAGCAGGTAGCTCCCCAGGTTTAGATTCCAGTGGTTCAGCCAGCTAAGGCAGTTCAGCCGGGAGTGGTTGCTCAGACCGGCGATGGAGCGGCTATGTCCGTAGATGCTTTGTGGAGGCTGGATAGGTTCACCAAGCTCTTCACATCTTCATTCAGCGGTGCATCTACTGAGGATCGCTGGGATTACCTGGATAGTTGTCATGAGGTTCTTCGGAACATGGGGATCGTTGAGACCAATGGGGTTGACTTTGCTACATTCCGGTTGTCTGGATCCGCCAAGACTTGGTGGAGGGATTTTTGTTTAGCCAGACCGACAGGATCTCCAGCCTTGACCTGGGAGCAGTTCACACATTTATTTCTAGAGAAGTTTCTCCCTATTACTCAGCGAGAGGCTTATCAGAGGCAGTTTGAGTGCCTCCAACAGGGTTCCATGACGATCACTCAGTATGAGACCAGGTTCATCGATCTAGCTCGCCATGCTCTTGTCATACTTCCCACTGAGAGAGAGAGGGTGAGAAGATTTATTGATGGCTTGATTCAGCCGATTCGTCTTCAAATGGCCAAGGAGGCCGGGAGTGAGATCACATTTCAGGAGGCGGCCAATATAGCCCGCAAAGTTGAGATGGTTCTGTCACATGGAGGTAGTCATGGGTTGGATAAGAGGCCCCGTCATTCTGGCAGATTCAGTGGTACCTCGTCTGGAGGTAGAGATTCGTATGGTAGAGGCCATCGTCCTCGTCCCTTTTAGTAAGCTCTCCAGGTTTCGCACGGTACTTCATGTGGTCGTGGTTCTTAGGCATACTATTCTGATCAGCAATCATTTAGTGCACTGCCAGCTCCTATCAGCGCACCGCCATTTCAGAGTTTTCGTGGAGGTCATTCAGGTTGTTAAGGTCAGCCTCAGTTTCCTCAGCCACATCGTTCGGATGGATGTTATGAGTGTGGTGAGAATGGTCACATCAGGAGGGCTTGCTCGAGGTTGAGGGGTACTCAGTCGCAGCAGCAGGGTCCCCGTCCTATGATTCAGGCACCAGATGTTCCACAACCAGCCCATCTAACTAAAGGGGGGTAGAGGTACTAGAGGTGGAGCTCAGACCGCCAGGGGTGGAGGCCAGCTAGCAGCAGATCGACCTAGAGACATGGTTCAGGGTAGTGGGGCCCAGCCCCGTTGTTATGCTCTTCAGGCTAGGCCCGATGCTGAGGGTTCAGATGCAGTCATTATAGGTACGGTTCTGGTTTGTGATCGAGGTGCCTCAGTACTCTTTGATCCAGGGTCTACGTATTCATATGTTTCATCTTATTTCGCACCATGCTTGGTCATGCCTAGTGATGTATTGGGTGTTCCTGTATATGTGTCTACACCGGTGGTTAACTCTATTATGGTCGACCGAGTCCATTGTTCGTATATTGTAGTGATTGGGGGTCTTGAGACCCATGTAGACTTATTGCTCTTAGATATGGTTGACTTCGATATCATATTGGGTATGGATTGGTTATCACCCTATCACGCTATCTTAGACTGCCATGCCAAGACTGTGACCTTAGCCTTGCCGGATATGCCTCGTTTAGAGTGGAGAAGCACTCTAGGTCATTCTACCCGCAACTTTATTTCGTACGTGAAGGCTTGACGTATGGTTGAGAAGGGGTGTCTGGCCTATTTGGTTTATGTTCGTGATTCCAGTGCTGAGGTCCCTCCTATAGATTTTGTGCCTATTGTCCGAGATTTTCCCGATGTTTTCCCTTCAGACCTGCCGGGCATGCCACCCGATAAGGATATTGATTTTGTATTGATCTGGCTCTAGGCACTCAGCCCATTTCTATCCCGTCATATAGTATGGCCCCGCCGGAGTTGAAGGAGTTAAAGGAACAGTTGCAGGATTTGCTGGAGAAGGGTTTCATTAGACCCAGTATTTTGCCTTGGGGCGCGCCGGTGTTATTTGTCAAGAAAAAGGATAGATCGATAAGGATGTGCATAGATTACCGACAATTGAACAAGGTAATGATTAAGAATAAGTATCCATTGCCGAGGATTAATGATTTGTTTGACTAGCTTCAGGGCGATCTGGCTACCATCAGTTGAGGATTAGGGCATCCGATGTCCCTAAGATAGCTTTTCGCACTCGGTATGGGCATTATGAGTTCTTGGTCATATTATTTGGGTTGACCAATGCCCCAACAACGTTCATGGAGTTGATGAACCGAGTGTTCAGACCTTATTTGGACTTGTTTGTGATAGTCTTTATTGATGATATATTGATATACTCCCGCTGCCAGGAGGAGCACGAGCAGCACCTTAGAGTGGTTCTTCAGACTATGAGGGATATTCAGTTATATGCGAAGTTCTCCAAGTGTGAGTTCTGCCTGATTTTAGTAGCATTTTTAGGTCATATTGTATCACCAGAGGGTATTCAGGTGGACCCGAAGAAGATCGAGGCAGTCAAGAACTGGCCTAGACCAGCATCAGCTACAGAGATTTGGAGTTTCTTGGGGCTGGCAGGCTACTATCATCGATTTGTGGAGGGGTTTTCATCTATTGCAGCCCCGATGATCAAGTTGACCCAGAAGGGTGCCCAGTTCAGATGGTCGGACGAGTGTGAGGCGAGCTTTCAGAAGCTCGAGATAGCTCTGACTATGACACTGGTGTTGATTTTGCCCACAGGATCAGGGCCTTATACAGTTTATTGTGATGCTTCCCGTATTCGGCTTGGTGCAGTATTGATACAGGATGGCAAAGTTATTGCCTATGCTTCGAGGCAGTTGAAGATTCATGAGAAGAACTATCCGGTGCATGATTTGGAGTTGGCAGCCATAGTTCACGCATTAAAGATTTGGAGGCACTATTTGTACGACGTGGCATGTGAGGTGTTCACTGATCACAAGATCCTTTAGTACTTGTTCAAGCAAAAGAAGTTGAATTTGAGGCAGAGAAGGTGGTTGGAGCTGTTGAAGGATTATGATGTCACCATTTTATATCACCCGGGGAATGCCAATGTGGTGGCTGATGCTTTGATTAGGAAATCAGCCAGTATGGGTAGTCTTGCTTATGTTCCGGTCAGTCAGAGGCCGCTTGCTTTGGACGTTCAGGATTTGGCCAATCAGTTCGTGAAACTAGATGTTTCTGAGCCCAGTCATGTGTTGGCTTGCATGGTCGCTCGTTCTTCATTATTGGAGCGTATCTGTGATTGGCAGTTTGATGATCCCCATTTATGTGTCCTCAGAGACACGATGCAACGTGGAGGTGCCAAGCAGGTTACCTTAGATGATAATGGAGTTTTGAGATTGCAGCGGCAAATTTGCGTGCCCAATGTGGATGGACTTTGAGATCTGATATTGGAGGAGGCCTATTGTTCCCAGTACTCTATTCATCCGGGCGCCGCAAAGATGTATCAGCATTTGCGGAAGTACTATTGGTGGCGTAGAATGAAGAAGGATATTGTAGCATATGTGGCTCATTGTTTGAATTGTCAGCAGTTTAAGTATGAGCATCATAGGCCTGGTGGTTTGTTTCAGAGGATTGAGCTTCCCGAGTGGGAGTGGGAGAGGATCACTATGGACTTCGTTACTAGACTTTCATTGACCCGGAAGAAGTTCGATGCAGTTTGGGTCATTGTTGATAGGCTGACCAAGTCAGCTCATTTCATTCATGTGGCAGTTTCCTATTCTTCTGAGAGGTTTGCTAAGATTTATATCCGGAAGATTGTTTGCCTTCATAGTGTGCCCACATCTATCATTTCGGACTGGTGTACGCAGTTTACCTCGTGCTTTTGGAGAGCAGTTCAGCGAGAGTTGGGCATATGGGTTGATTTGAGCACAACATTTCATCCCTAGACGAACGATCAATCCGAGCGGACTATTCAGATTTTGGAGTGTATGCTTCGAGCTTGTGTTATTGACTTTGGAGGTTCGTGGGATCAGTTCTTGCCTTTAGCGGAGTTTGCCTATAACAACAGCTACCAGTCGAGCATCCAGATGGCTCCTTATGAGGCTTTATATGGTAGGAGGTGTCGGTCCCCGGTTGGATGGTTTGAGCCGGGAGAGGCTCAGTTGTTAGGTACGGATTTGGTTTCGGAGGACTTGGACAAGGTTAAGATCATTCAAGATAGGCTTCGTTCAGCTCAGTCTAGGCAAAAGAGCTATGCAGATCGTAAGGTTCGAGATGTAGCTTTCATGGTTGGTGAGCGGGTATTACTACGAGTGTCGCCTATGAAGGGCGTGATGAGGTTTGGGAAGAAGGGCAAGATTAGCCCTAGATTCATTGGTCCGTTTGAGATTCTTGATCAAGTGGGAGAGGTGGCTTATAGACTTGCATTGCCGCCTAGCTTATCAGTCGTGCATCTAGTTTTTCATGTATCCATGATTCGGAGGTATCATGGCGATCTAGCCCACGTGTTAGATTTCAGCACTGTCCAGTTGGACAAGGACTTGACTTATGAGGAAGAACCGGTAGCTATTCTAGACCGGCAGGTTCGTCAGCTGAGATCCAAGAGTTTTCCTTCTGTTCGTGTTCAGTGGACAGGTCAGCCTCCTGAGGCATCGACCTGGAGTCCGAGTCTGATATGCAGAGCCGTTATCCTCATCTTTTCCGCGACTCAGGTACTTCTTTCTTTTGTCCGTTCGAGGACGAACAGTTATTTTAGAGGTGGAGAATGTGACGACCCAAAGGGTCATCACTTGTTTCCTTACTCATTCTGTACTTCCAAGGCCTTGAAAACCTCATTTAGGGTTGCCTAGATTTGCTTGCGCACGCAGCTCTCGCTAGGGGCAGAGGGCGAGGACAAGGCCGTGCCAGATGCCGAGGTAGGGGCAGAGCTCAGCCCCGAGCAGCAACACCAGCGACGGAGCCTCAGGTTGACTTTGAGGAGGAGGTTCCGGCCCCAGCAGTTCTAGTGGGCCCAGCTCAGGTCCCATAGGGGTTTATTGCTACCCCGGTTCTTCAGGACGCTTTGGTCCGATTGGTAGGCCTCATGGAGAGTGTCACCCGAGCAGGATTGCTTCCTGTAGCACCAGCCACTTCTCAGGCTGGAGGAGGAGCCCAGACTCCTTCTGCACGCACTCCTGCTAAAAGAAATTTTTCTATAGGGAGCCATACAATTGGAAATGCAAGATGTACCAGTTTTAGGCAAAGGCTCTACAATCAATCAGGCAACAGTTTATCAGACTATACATTGGATCAATCATATGCTGCTCAATTGCGCACTAGGTTCCCTAAATCTGGTGGTGACCAAAACTTATTTGTCATGGATTTTGTCTCCCCTACAAAATTTGACAACTACTATTTCAAGAACTTGGCTTCAAGGGGCTTGTTTAATTCAGATCAAGTTCTTGTGACAAAAACATCAGGCATCATTAGCCTTAGTGAAAATTAGGGGTGGCAATTTGAGCCCAAACCCATTTAATCCGCCCAGAGATTAATGGGTTGGGTTACAAATATTTTAGCTCATGGGTCAATTTGGGTTGAGCCCAAATTAACCTATTATATTTTAAAAAAATTTATATTCCTATACCATATAGGAAACCTTATTACCCTCAATGTTTAAGGTTTGATATAATTACATTTGGTATACCAAATTACCAATTCTATACCATAGTATATTTTAAGGGTACAATCTCTAAAATAAATATGGAAAATATAAAAGAACAAACTGAAAAGCTACAGTTTAATGTTGCATCAATTACTTTACTGTATGAATACAATGTCAAATATATTTTAAAGCTAGTAGTATGAAAAGGAAAAAAAATTACTAATATATTTATAATCTTTTAGTAAATTAAAGAAAACAAAATTTTTTTACCTGAAATTCGGTAATACATCATATTGTATTTCAAGGATCCCTCTTTCAACATCCTTTTAACACAATTTGCTTTTAAATAACTATTGGCCGTGCATTAAAAATTACAAAAATTTATTCAAAGTGATGAATAATAATACTAAGTCCTCATAGTTTTCTTAATTTTGATTATCTTAGCAAATAATGGTGCATTTTTTTTCCTTTGTTTTGTTTTAGCTCCTCTATTTCCTCATTGGCGGTCTCTCTCTTTTTTTTTCTTTTTTTTTTAAATTGTGATTGGTGAGCATTAATTCCAACTTCTTTTATACACTCAAGAAAAAAAGGGAAGAAAATTGAGCATTATGTGTAGCTTCAACGTTCTAGGCTATAAGTTCAAGAAAAGATTCAATCAAATATGAAGTCTTCCAAGTTTGACTACTCCTCAACAGCCAACAATCCCATTCAATTGTAGCTTAATTTGTATTTTCGACATAATTGCATTTTTTGGAGAAGATTCTGTAGAAGTTTTAGTCGTTTTGGATTGGTGAAAACAGAAAACAATACATCTACGATCTGAATACAAATAATCTACAATTCATCTACAAATTGGGTATATTGAATTTTAATATCCCAATTCTTATTCGATTGTAGTTTAATTGAGATTTTCGACATAATTGTGTTTTCTGCAGAAGATTTGTAGAAGCATTTGTCGTTTTTGATTTGTGAAAATAATTTTTTTTTTTTTTTTACTTTTTCCTTTAATTTTTAATTTTATGTTTCCTATTTTTTTTTTT
>MU664974.1:16232-29384 GCA_026770625.1 Nicotiana glauca
TTTTAAAACATGGGTCAAGTTGGGCGGGTTGGGTTATGACCCATTGTTTAGCCCATCTTGACCCAGCCCATCTTAACCCAAGTACACTTTGGGCTGGGTTGGGCAATGACCCATTTATTGACCTAACCCATCTTGACCCGCGCTAATTCAGCACAACCCGCCCATTTGCCAGCCCTAGTAAAATTGTATGCAAAAAATAATGAGATTTTCTTCGAGCCGTTCGCGAAGTCTATGGTTAAAATGGGAAATATCTCACCTTTAACTGGATACAGAGGCGAGATTCGGAAGAATTGCAGGAAGATGAACTCTTAAATATCACAACATTCAACATCAACCTTGGTGTATTTTTATGCTTTTCTTTTAGCATTAATTCCAGATTTTTCTTTCTGTTCAGCTTATAATTTTCCTCATAGACCAAGTTCATCTTGAAAATTACTAAATTATCCTTATTGTACTCTGATGACCACTCAATCCTTTTTAATTTTTCCGATGAAAAATATTGACGTGGCAATCCATATGGACCGGCCTTTTATATTTTTGAACCACATAAATTAATTAAGACCCAATTAAAACATAGAAAACCTACTCTAATTGGTCAATATGAACCTCATAAAGATTGTTCTTCATAGTTTTTTTTCTCGATTTGATACGAAAGGTGTCTAACTCAATCCAAGCTCATGAAGTAAGTATTATTCAAAATTATATAAGAAGATAACTTCCACAATTAAGTTTATTCGAGCGTGGATATCATATCATGAGAGTTTAATACAGGGTAAACCAAAAATAGAGATGGGTTTGACTGTGATATTATGAAAAGAAAAAAATATTAGGTCTAACTCAATTCAAAAGTTAATTCATGAGGTCAAAATTACCCAAAATCACAAAAAAAATAACTCATTCTCTCAAGCGATATAAGACAATCTAATAAAGCTTTTGCTTCATAAAATTTTATCACAACATATTAAGCTCCTGTTCATCTTTCAAGTTCCTATCATTATTTTGTAAAAAGCGGGAAAATGGTTTTTATGGAAAACCCTTTTCGCTTCGCTTTTTAGCCTTATCCACCCTCTAAGAATATTTTAGTAATGGGTTCTATAGGAAGTGAACGATCCTATTTGGTCAAATAGCTTAACTATAGCCCGCCATATATACCTAACAAACGATGGAAATAACTACATTCTGCTAAGCTTTATCTTGTCTTTCTTGTTATCGACATATTTTCAAACGACGACATTATACAAAAATTCATTGTTAATGAATTTTGAGCTTCATCTAATTTATCGATACCCCCAGACTCCACTTGTAGGGCCACACTGCTTTTTTGTTGTTGTTATCTAATTTATAGGTATAAAATAAGTACATAGATATGAAATTTTTGTCAAAAAGGAAAAAAATAGGAATATATATTGGCAGACTTGCCTCTGAAAGTGATTACTTTTTACTACCACTACCTATAGGAACAACGGAACAAGGACCCTTCTTATTTAATCATCACATGAACAGTAGGTGTATAAAGCAAATCTTGGTATGAGGCTGTTGGTTCTCACATTTCTTACCTTATTTTTTGGGCTTAAAATTTTGACTCATTAGCCCCTCGTATCTAAAGATAGATGGCTAAACGGAGATCCCACAGCTAACTAAAAAGGCGATCCATAATTTTAAATTAGTTTTCAAATATCCTCAACCATTATCAAAAGAATTATCAGTGTAGTGCTACTTCACAACTACTGATTTAAAATCTTGAATTTACCTTTAAATAACAATAACAACAACAACTCCAGTATAATCTCATCTAGTGGGGTCTCGGGAGGGTAGTCATGCGTACTTTGTTGAGATAGAGAGGGTATTTCCAATAGACCCTCGGCCCAAAGAAGCATAAGCATCACATTAATGAAGAGAAAAAAGAAGCGTAACAACGAGAAGCCATATAAAAACAGCATAAATAACAACCAGATAGTAAAATGATCGAAACGAGAGAAACAACATATGGCCTCTCTCTAAATAGAGAGACAAAATAACTTATGACTTGTAGTGGTTGAAGAAGAAGAGAAGAGTCCAACATGAAAGATACAAACCCACTAGACTAGCCAAGGAGACTGCCTGGTGATGAAACAAGAATGCTGGTAATCGGCACATGAAAATGCAATTATTAGCCTCTAAGTAGGAAGCAGGCAAGTCATCCTTGGCTATCAAAGGGATTCTTACCTTCATGCAAGACCTCTCTTCTTTTCTCAATATTTCTGCATGTTATAATAATGCTAATTTGCTCAAATTAATGAGCTGTGGAAGCTCCATTTCCAAGATATTATTTATAGCCAAAGTGAGAATGGAAATTTGATTCTTTAATTCTACTTTTCTTTCATCTCCTCAGGCAATTTTGTGGCTTCTATTTATTTATTTGAAATCTAATTATCAGAATATAGCATGCATGCATGAACTGTCGTTATCCTATAAAGGGGAATATGTTCCCAGGATCTTGAGAACATGAAGACACATCCTTATTTGCTTTATGACATTTGAAGGAGACAGAATTTCAACGAAGACAAGAACAATTTTAGACTTTGTCAATCAATTTGTACTATATGTTTCATGGGGTCAAACACTAAAAAGAATCGGCACAAATTCTCTGAATGATCAAATGAATTACCACATACTTTCTTAACATAACTTTGCAATGTTCCGGATAGTGCAAGGATTGTGATAATATGTGAATTTAGCATAGGCTAGCCAATTTTCGGACGGGTAATATAAAATTCCAGCATATTATATTGGAACTCAAACACAATACAAAATTCTAGGTTCTAGCACATTATGGTGGAATCCCATATATAAAAAATTTGAACTATACTCTTGATTTTTAAGGGTATTTTTGTTCAAATTTTATCTTTACATAAAAAGTGACTAAGTTTGGATATAATTTTGAAACTGAGTGGTTATCTTTTAATTACCACTGGTAAATTAGGCTATTTCTAAGTTTTTTTCTCAGATAAGATGGCTTACTCATCTTTGGGCCAACCATTGGAGCGTAATGATAGCGAATGGTTGTGATATTCCCCATTCTTTAAATCGTACCTTTCGGCTTTGACCTCTCATAAAAGGCAGAATAAAATCCATGGCAAATATATTTGACTTGTGAAAAAGGGCTGAGTGTTATTTCTAGAACAAAACATAGCTGAAAGAATCCAACAATAGCAAGTTGTCCCCATTGCTAATACAACACTGTCATTATTATTGACAACCCGCGTCTGGAACTAAATGAAGCATCCTCTATTTATTTTTTCTGATAACAAGGAAATTGGCTATTACAGTTTTGAAATTCCAGATAATAGGCGTTTCCCTCTACCCATTTCAACTTAAATACAATACCTACGTCCCTCTACCTTTTTCTACTTAAATACCATACCCGACTCCGGAAATGAAGCATCATCTTCCCTCCACAACAAGTTTTTTCGCGATTCTTCCACTAATACATACAATCTGCTTGGAACTTCAGTATAATGATCCATGTCCTGCTAGTACTCTGCTGAATTATGGCAGTCATAGATGAAAGCATTTTTAGCACCAAAAAGTTAATAAAGATGCGAACTACCCTCAATACACCTTCAGCTGGCTGATTTTTCTATCAGATAGATAAACACTAAAGACTAATGACAGGCCAGAGTTCCAACTATAAACAAATCTAAGCTATCCATATACCAATCAACAAACTTGCTTTAAACTCAACATTGTTGCTTTGTCCTAAATTCTTCTGCGGAAGCTGATTTGGGAAAATTATGAGGATGTGGATCCACGAGAGAATGATAGGCCCTCTTGTCCTTCGCCAAGCATTTCCCCATATAGCTTTCGACAAAACAAAACATACCATGAAATGTTTTTAAACAATGTGAACTATGTAATTTAAAATCATAAATTATTACTTCATGTGAACCAAGGAGGGTATCTATTAATTATTCAATCACAATACACAAATTGGTACAATTTGGTGTGTGATTGTCAAAACTTACAGCTTACTCATAAGGCTAGGGTGTTAACATGCTCAACTAGTGAGATCAGTGTTTCAGGCCAATGCTTGTAACGTCAGAACATGTACTGTACCATACGAATTCCTCCTCGATTAAATCGTTCGAGCGAAATTGACTTACCCTTTATCTCTTCAAGGATGACATATAGAAACCCTGCAATAGCATATGTGACGGTGGCCACATTTTATTTGCCATCTCCAAGTTTGTAATTAGTTCTGTAACTTGAGATGGCAACATGTAAACTTCATCTGTTTGATTCTTGATCACCCATTCTTCTACTTTTCTGCAAAGAATTTGATCTCAGCCAAGGAGCTTTGAAATGGATGGGGGCAGGAGTCATTTGTAAGAAGTGCATGAATTGAAGGAAGAGAAGAAAATAGCCACAGGAACATGTTGCATAGGATAATGTTGAAACAGATAACGTAATAACAGATCTTATCGATGATTGTCTTCTTTTCAGTAACTCCTACAAGATTTATCTAGATAACCTTTAGTTGGATTTCTAATATAAAATGCAGTGCCTAGCTTCTCAAAGATCCACTTGGCCTTTTATACGTATGTTACGGCAACATATTGGAGAGTGTTCAAAAACGATTTCCTTTTTCAAATTGGTAGCAACCATCCAATGCTATCTAAAACTTTCGACAACAGTATACCTTTTTTCAAAAACATCTCAGGATGTCAATAATTTAGTATTTCATGCCAACTTATATTTAAATATGGTAACTACTTATAGTATAGTTACCCTGCCAAGCATAAAGGCGGAGATAGAGGGAAGATAACCTATAAATATATGCAGAAGGCATGAAAAGACAGAAGAAAAGACCAGCTACAGTAGAGAAGCAATAACCTGGGTTCAAGTTCCATGTCCTTGATATTCGCAGAGAATAATAACTTGACAATCGGGTACATATTGATCTTAGCAGCTGGTTCCATGTCATGCATGCAACATCCACTATAACACCATGCATTAGGGTTTAGGAGAACAATTTGTGAAAGTGGACTTTTGGTGTGTATATCTCTGACAACAGTCCGAAACGATAGTTCATCTTGTGCAGCTTCAAGCAATTGATGTGTAAACATCCTTTCCAAAGTGTAGTTCCTGTCTCCCAGAACAAGTGTATTAATACATCACAAAATCAAGGTCACTCAATCCCAAACTAGTTGGAGTTGACTATATGAAAATTTTCTATATCCACTCCACTCCATTTGGGCATATTTCATTCCAATACAAATAATTTATCTCCTAAGGTAAATCAGGGGTTAAGTAAAACTAGGAGTTGTATTACCGTAAGGTCTCTAACTAAACTAAAAAACACTCACGATAAACACCATACATAATATGTAACATAACTAAGTCTCCATCCCAACTAATTGCATCACCTATATGGATTATTTGCATCCATTGTATTCTGTCCTTAGTTAAGGTCATATTGCTTCTCCGAAATTGTATCCCTCCCTGTAATTTTGAGCCTGACTAGTCCCCTATAAAACCTTCAATCATCAATGTCATACCTTTAGAGTGGTGCATTTGGAGGTCAAAGCAGGACCTGATCAGACCATCCCCAGACTCCTCTTACCTACTTGCACCTACGTCGGATGTGATAATTTTTGATCTTGTCAATTTTAAACTACACATTCATCTAAACATCGACATTTCTACACACCCGTCTTGTGGATATTTTGGAACATTCCAATCTGTCGATCTTGTCTTTCACTTGTTAGGTATCTTCCTTATGCATAGCACATCAGTAGTGGAAATAAATGAAAGAGGAAATAAGCTCTATCCTAAGTACGTCTCTCTATCAGGGTATAACCTATGTCGACTCTCAGACAAGCCAGCATCTTACTTATGGCACTAGAAAACTATTTAGCATTTAATACGCCTATTGACAAAGTTATTGCTCTCATGTCTTTTCCAGCTCTCCAAGGAAAGAGAAAAAGCCAAATCAACTAACATGGGAAATTAATGGGAAAAAATGTCAAGAAACATATAAGCTAAAGGACACGTCGATTTTACAGGATCCATATGGTTTTAGGAACCACGAGTTGGTAAAGAACTTCAAGTTTAGATGAAAAATATTAGAGAATGCCTAATTACAAGATAAATTAAAAATAGGGGGACAATGATAGATGACTTACCCAAATAGATCATTCAACCCACAAACAGGCAAAGAAGTAGATATGTTATATTTGTATAGCCGAACTCCATCATCCAATGGTGCATCATCACTGGAGCAAGGATATGATCCAATACGAGATGAACATTTATGACAGAGAAATTCAATCCACTTGACATCATTGGAAAGATTGGAAGGTCTCAACATGAAAGCATCCCCAAGGCAGCCTTTAAGAAATATCTTCTGCTTATCTAAGAGTTCAATATCCATTTCATATTCTTTTTCCATTTCACACAGATTACTCGTACAACAGCCATTGTTCTGGTTTCTAGTGTCGTGGTTTGCCTCTGAAGAAATTCCAGCCAATGACTTCATATTGTCATCCTTCAACTTTAAAGGCATGCATGTTGAACTATCACCATTTAGCACATTTTCAGCAACTTCAATGTTTTGTTTCACCCCAATATTTTCTTCTACAGGACGAGTGCTGCTAATATCATCAACTCCCTCTCCTGCGCCTGAATAGTTGAAGCAGACCTTTCTTGATTGTTCACTTTTGCAGGGTCCATCTCTGGTTAAACAAGTCGTCTCGGCTGAATTGACCTGAGAATCATTCGTTTGGTCCCTATTCGGCTCAGGAAATTCACATCCAACGAGGTCCTCTTTGCATATAATAACAGATGCGCCAGTTATAAGGCAAACACCTGTTGTACAAGAATATGACTTTGCAAATTCCTTGACCAGCTTTTCACTTATACCACCAAACGAGCAACAACATGTCCCAAACCAATTGTCTGCAACATCTTGCCAGTCGGCTGATGGCATCTCATTAAATAATCTGCTTAAAGAAATAAATATTAGAGACATGCAATGGCATTCAAGTAAAATAAGTAACCAATTGTCTGCCCAACTGAGAGAAAGAAGAGTTCTACCTGATAGCCCCAGTTAACTTAGTCGAGCAACTTCTGCAGTAAAAGTGGACTTCATCCATAGCAGATAATTTCTTCATTTCTACGCCAACAAAGAAGAATTATTAAGAGGGATGATAAATAAATGAAAAGAAGCTCAATAAGTCCCAGAATGCAAATAGTGGTAGTCATAGCGTATGTCAAGCAGTGATCACATTTATATGCCTAAAACATCCAATCAACAGCAAATTAATATGGCAGTTTCTGCATTACAATTCAGCAGTTCATCAAAAGGTATACATAAACATATTAAAGGGGAAGATATAAACCATAATAAAACTACTCTAATATCGCTGTCTATTCGTTTTTTTTTTCTTGGTATCCCAAGAGAATTAACTAATTAAGTCCTTCACATTATTTTAACTAGTGGTTAGCGCATATTTTTGAACTTTGAAGCTGTATTTTCTACTCCATAAAGTGTTTTAATAGAGTAACACATTACACTGATCAAATTTTGCTATTCTAGTCTTGCTAATTATTAAAATCCCTGACAAACATACAAAAGAAAATTCTTGCTAATTATTAAAATCCCTGACAAGCATACAAAAGAAAATTCTAGATAAGCTCTACATGTGATTAACTATCCAAAGGATATGCTTTCAAATTGTCCCCCACCCCCCACCCCAGGCAAAGTCCTGCTCCCTCTTCTACAAATTGACTGGACTTTCATGAAGGTAAGAAAAGAAAATTTATAATTTGTTATTATACTCGAGTATGTTGTAAATAAATTAAAACAGTAGCTAAGAGATGTGAAAGAGTGTAAAATAACATACAAATGGTAAAAGAACATGAAAATACAATTTTTTTTTTTTTTTGTGGGGACAGCTTCCATGCAGCTCGATTGTTCCACTAAGCACTTCTATCCTTCTCACCAGTACAGGTATAGGGTATCTCGTGCTCACCAAGGATTAGGACATTAGGTGTACTAGAAGAAATCACCAAACAATTTTTTTGCCAATGCTTCGATCTCCTAGTCTTTATTCCTTCAACACTAGGCCACATCCTTGGTGCCACATAAAAACATTATACTAATTATGAAGAGTACTCCCACTCTCCCAATTTTTTTAGATAGAAGGTACACATACTCCCCATGATACCAATTATGTCGCATACTTCCTTTTTAGTCTATTCTAAAAAGAATAGACACTATTTTATATTTAGAAACTATTTAACTTTAAAATTATCATTTTATCTTAATGAGATAATTTATAACCATACAAATGTCTAACCTTTGGTTTAGATCATAAGTTTCAAGTCTTTCTTTCTTTCCTAAACTTTATGACCAGTCAAACACCGTCACAAAATTTAGGACTCATAGAGCAATTTATGAGAAACAATATCTTAACTTTTTTTTTTTTTTATACTTCTAAATATGGTCAAAATTTTCATTTAAGAAATATGGTCAGCCAATCACCACTAAACATCCAAATTCGCAGATATATAACCGAAATTAAACTAAACAAATCAATTTTTTTTTAAATGACTAACCATAATTCACGGAGAACGGAAGTAATGCATCTGAGTCCGGTTTTTCTTCCGGTTCGGATAAATCCAAGCTCGACATGAGCGGATGATCAACAGGAATAAGAAGAGAAAATTTAACTTCAATATGATCATCAAACGCTCTAGAATGAACCGGAGATTCCGGGTCAATTAAGACCCGAGGAACCGGGACCCTAACTAAAGTCTCGGGTTTTAGTTCCGCTTCCAAAAAGCTGATAGTGAGCAGAGATTGCTCCATAGATAAGTTGATACTGATATTGTTGCATTGAGATGAAGGTTTGAATTTGGGATTGAAAACGATTAATCGGAGAGTTGAAACGTGAGATTGAGCTTCCCATGTGAATCGCCATTTTCTGCTAGGGTTTTCAGAGGCGGGAAAGTTGAGTTCAGATGAAGACATGTTTTGATCGTTGATTTGATTTCGGCGGAAAATTGAATTTTTGTTAAGGTATTTTTGGGCCGTCTTGTATGGATCTCATTTAGCCCAATGGATAAATATTGTAAATATTAGAGAAAATAGTAAAAATTGCACGGGGCACCCTATTTAGTCGCCCCCATTTAATCTATACTTAATTTTAAATTGCTTTTTAATTTGTACCCACTTTTTAAATAAATTCAAGCATCTTTCTCCTCCTTCATTTTCTTCTTCTCAAGATTTTCCACTCAACTGTCGCTCACCTCCAAACTTTCAATAGAAGAGGCATTTTGTGAACAGAGCAAGAAACAAGCAGATTCTTTCATTGTTTTCTGCTCTAGCTGCATGTTGAACTGCTGATGCATCGTTTTTGCACTTCGTCTCCTTTATTTCTAGTTAGGTGGATGCATTTTTTGCCTAAACAATGAATTAGCACAAGATACTCGTAATATATCACATTACACATGTTTTTGTTTTCAGTTACAAAATAATCAAGTTGAAGTTCAGCAAATATAAACAAAAATTTCAGCTCCTAGAATGCCGAAGTTCAGCAAATACAAAACAAACTTCAGCTCCTAGAATGATGATGTTCAGCAAATACAAAATAAGCTTCAGCTCCTAGAATGCTGAAGTTCAGCAAATACTAAACAAACTTTCAGCTCCTAGAATGCTGAAGTTCAGCAATTCCAAAATAAAAACTTCAACCAAAATATGCTGTAGTTTTATTGAATTGAAGTTTGTGTGATTGTCTTTGCTACTTCAAGTCCATATGTCTGAAGTTACCCGAAAAGTGGGTACACTTGCAATTTTTTTTTTTATTTTTGCAAAGCGGATATAAGTTAAAAGGTGACCCAAAAACTGTGTATAGATGCAAATCCGCCGAAAAATTTACACTGTATGCCTACAAGATAATATTTACCTGCTTTTGCTCATCTTAAAAGTTAAACTACTTACAATTTTTACCTATGAGGCCCAAATTTATTACCCGCCTATCCATCCCGATTCCCCTTGATTTTTCCCTTGAAGCAATAGTCAACAATCCCACCTAAAATGCAATATTCAAAAAAATACTTCTGCCAATGCTCACAATGATGGCCTTGCATCAACTATTATTGGAGATAAAATCATGGACGAAAATGCTTCTTCCGGTGTCTCAAACTCAGTCCATACTAGGAAGCAACATATAGATGTTCACCAAAGTGAAAGTCTAGATAAATTAATCACTCCCACCATACTTTATTTACCTAATATGTCCGAAGCACAACCTGAAACATAAATTCTCACCCCTGAAATAACCATAGATCTTCATGTACAAACTTCACCCACTTTTTCTATATTAATGAACCAAGATGTAACGATCCGACCGGTCGTTTTGAGCATTTGCACTTCGCTCGCTAGTTCTCAGGCATGACTAGTGCCCTATGATGTATTACAACTTATGTAAATCGTCGGTTTTGATTTTCAGGTTAATCGAAATAGATATGGAAGGATGATTCTCAGCTTGAAGCTTTCAATTAGAAAAGTTTGATTCAGTTTTGACTTTTTAGTATATGATCTCGGATTTAGATTTTTATGATTTGGTTAGTTCCGTTAAGTGATTTGGGACTTAGGAGCGTGATAAGAATGTATTTTGGAGGTCCGTGGAAGGTTTAGGCTTGAATTGGCGAAATTAAAAATTTTGCATTTTTCGGTTGGCATTGGAAAGTTTGATAGCGAAGTCGGAATGGAACTCTGAAAATCAGAGTAGATCCGTTGTGTCATTTTGGGACGTGTATGCAAAATTTTAGGTCATTCGGACAAGGTTTGATAGACTTTTGATCAAAAGCGAAATTCGAAATTTTTTGAAGTTCTTAGGCTTGAATCCGTGATTAATTTGATGTTTCAATGTTGTTTTAGATGCTTTGTAGATTGGTATGAGTTTGGATGGTGGTATATGACTAATCTATATTTTTGGTTGAGGTCCCGGGGGCCTCAGGATGATTTCGGGTGGTTGACGGGAAGTTAGGAGTTGGAATTTGCAGGTGAAGTTCTGAAACTCATGTCATAACCGCACCTGTGGCTTAGGGACCGCAGATGCGGGCTCGCAGAAATGTCAAGGGGCCGCAGATGCGGAAAGGGGCACGAGGAGCTAGAACCACATATGCGTGGCTGGAGCGCACATGCGATAGCGCAGGTGCGAGATTTGTTGATCGCAGGTGTGGTCTGGAGCGGTTAAGTGAATTTTGCAGATGCGCACCTAGGACCGCAGATGCGGGTCCGCAGGTGCGAGAATTTTGACCGCAAATGCTGTTTTGCTGGGGCAGATCATATAAATTAAGGCCTTGGCGATTTTGAGTTATTTATCATCACTTTTCATACAGGTTTGAGCTTGGGAAAGCAAATTGAAGAGGGAATTCAAGAGGGTTTTATGGAGGTAAGGTTTTTGGACCCTAAACATGTTTCTATGTTCTTTTTTACTTGTTTAAACATGAAATTAGTGGGATTTAAAGCCTAAAATTTGGGAATTAGGGCTTGAAATTGGAGAGTGTAAATCGGGAATTTGAGGGACCATTTGAGGTATGATTTTGATGTTCTTGGTATGTATGAACTCGTGTGAGGATAAGGGTTCTATTGACGTGATTTTTATTATATTTCGAGAGATGGGCCCGGGGGTCGGGTTTGGCCAATTTCGGGATTTTTGATGTAAATTGGTTGTTTTCAAGTGGGCTTTGTTCCCTTAGCATATTTTGATGGTATGATAGTGTTTTTGGTTAGATTTGGAGCATCCGAAGGCCGAGTCGAGAGGCAAAGGCATCGCGGGCTAGGGATTGGACTGGATTGAGGTAAGTAATTATCGTAAATATTTTCCTGAGGGCATGAAACCCCGGATTTCATATCGTCGTGCTATATTGAGCTGACGCACACGCTAGATGACGAGTGTGGGGTCGTGCACCGTTGAGGATTGTGACTTGGTCCATCCTATACGACTATTAAGTCGCGTATTTAATTGGAAACTATTTGTTATTATTGTATTTTGGAAAATATTATTATGTTTGGGGACGAATGCCATGTTTGGGCCTTGTGCCGACTGTTTTAGACCCTTAGGGGCTTTTTAGTATTATTCCTCACTGTTTTGACTTCATACTTATACTTAGTCATGCTGTATTCTATTGTTTTCATAACTCAGTAATATTTACTCTATTTCAGTATTTTAAATGATATTTTGAGCTGAGCATCATGTTATACTATTGCCTTATGGGCTTGTGAGATTTCTGACTGAGTGAGGTCAAGGGTCTGCGTTGTGAGGATATTATGGGATCGGGCTGCGTGCCACAACAAGTTGCTACTGATTCATGATATTTTGAGGTCGGGGGCCTGATTGATTTATGCCACAAGGTGGCTTGTTATTATGAGGCCGAGAGTTTGACTGATTTATGCCACGAAATGGCTTGTTATAGCGCTTGGGATGTATGAGCCCCTCCAGGAGTCTGTACACCACCAATGAGCACGGGTACCCAGTGTGAGTGATGTGATGTAGCTCGAGGGGCTGTTGTTGTTTCCTATTGTTGCCCGAGGGGCGGTTCTCGATTCATGTTATGCTCGAGGGGCTGACTAGGAGTGATTGCAAGGTAGCCCGAGAGGCTGGTTCTGTTGATATTATGCCCGAGGGGTGATTTATGACACATGATTTGCCAGAGGGGCTATTACATTTCTATCATTTTTACTCACTATTTCTATCACTCGTTTGAAACTGTTGAAAGATGTTTTAAAAGGTTTTTACTGAAGCTCAGTTTGATATACAAAATAAATGATTTCTGTACTGTTTTAGAAATGTACTGTATTTTTTGTAGCATTATGACATGTGTCACACCTCCTTTTGGCGCTACCGCACCCCGCGAGGGGCATGGTAAAGGGAGTTTTTCCAATTAAAGGACAATCAAAACGGGATTTATTTATTTAATTCAGAGTCGCCACTTGGGAGATTTATGGTGTCCCAAGTCACCGGTTTGAATCCCGAATCAAGGAAAAAGTTGACTCTGTTTAACAGTCTGCGCACCAGAAATCCGGATAAGGAATTCTGTTAACCCGGGAGAAGGTGTTAGGCATTCCCGAGTTCCGTGGTTCTAGCACGGTCGCTCAACTGT
>MU664975.1:5711-22915 GCA_026770625.1 Nicotiana glauca
GTGACTTGAAACAGTGGTAACAATGACACTGTATGATGTGACTTGAAATAGTGGTAACAATGAAACTGTATGATGTGACTTGAAACAGTGGTAACAATGGCACTTTATGATATAAATTGGTCAGGTAACATTGACTGACCAGTATATTGCGCTTGGGTTATAGGAGCCTCTCCGGAGTCTGTACACCCACAGTGAGCGCGGGTATCCACTTGGCCAGGTAACAATGACTGGTCAGGATTTGATTGATGCCACGAGATGGCTTGACATTGCGCTTAGGCCGTAAAGGGCCCCTCCCGGAGTCTGTACATACCCCCAGTGAGTGCCGTCGACGATAAATAAATGGAGCGGGCTGCACGCCGCAACTGGTACTAGAGTGTACCGTCATATGCATTGCATTGCACTCATGCATTTGTTCTTATTTTGTAATATTGTCATGACATTCAACACTCATATCATTGGCATCCATGCTACTTCTTGCACTGTTTACCATACACCCTGGTGTTATTTGTTAATTGAGTGCTGTGCCCGAGAGGCTGATGTTGTACTTTGTGAGTTGGGAGTGAGCCCGAGAGGCTGATGTTGTACTTTGTGAGTTGATATTGAGCCCGAGGGGCAGATTTCTGATTATTTCTACTTGTTGAAATTATTTTCACAACTGTTGAAAAGATCATTTTCAAAAAGAGGTTTTCAACTGAGCCAAGATATTTCTAAAGATTTCACAGTTTTCACTGATTTTTCGCAATTGAAGGGTTTTTCTCTGCTTCTATACAGCATGACGATATGTTTACGTGATTTCTTATCGCTCAGTTATTATTTACTCTTATTACCACTAAGTTGGAAGTACTCACTTTACTCCATGCACCTCGCATGCAGTTGCAGGTATTGTTCACCCGGTAGCGGGTTATTAGCTTATTGAAGGTATTACTATTGAAGCTGAGCAGAGTGACCGCCAGCCTTCGCGGAACCGGATTATTTCCTTTGGTTCTAAATTTTATTCTGTATATTGTTGGCCATGTAGTTGTATTTAGATTTCTCTAGATGCTCGTGACTTGTGACACCCCGGTCGGGTTGTGTTGGGTGGTAAATGTCGGCTATTAATGTGATTAAGTCATATTATTCATTCACTTATGTTTATTAATTGTTAAAAGGGGGCATTATTGTTCTGTTGGCTGGCCTTATCTTCATGAGAGGCGCCATCATGACCGGATTTGGGAATTGGGCCGTGACAACATGCAAGTTTCTCTCTATTGAAAAATATAATCAAGAAGGACCTGGTTCGTGGGCTCCTGAAGTCAAAGTTCAGGAATCATAAGGTGTGTAATGCATTTGTGAAAGGGAAGCAAGTCGGGTCCTCATTCAAGACAAAGAATGAAGTAAGCACCTCAAGACCCCTGGATCTTCTCCATATGGATATGTGTGGAACTATTAGGATAGAAGAATAGGAAAGAAGTACATCTTTTCTATTGTTGATGATTATTCCAGATTCATATGGACCTTGTTCCTTAGAGCCACAGATGAAACCTTTCTAGTTTTTGTTTCCTTTGTGAAGCAGATTCAAGTGAAGATGAGCTATAATGTTGTAAGCATAAGATCTGATCATGGTACCGAGTTTGCTGAAAATGGTATAAGTCATAATTTTTCAGCTCCCAAAACACCCCAAAAAATAGTGTTGTGGAGAGAAAAAAATAAGACTCTTAAAGACATGGAAATGACGATGCTAATTGACAATGGCGTACCAAAGAGCTTTTAGGCTGAGGCAGTGAACACTGCCTACTTTCTGATAAACATGTGCATGATCAAGTCTCTTCTAAAAAAGACCCCGTATGAATTACTAAATGGGAGAAAACCAAAGTTGATTTACCGGAGAGCATTTGGTTGCAAATGTTTTGTTCTCAGTAATGGTAAGGAAGCATTGGGAAAATTTTATGCTAAAAGTGATGAAGGGATTTTTCTTGGATATTATTTATAAATCAAAGCAAACAAAGTCTACAACAGAAGAACTCAAAGTGTTGAAGAAAGTGTACACGTAATCTTTCACGAATCATACAACTCAAGTGGGAAGGATTCACATGATAAAAATGATCAAGATGGATAGTATTCAAAGGTTCTTAGAGAAGTCACTGATATGGCAAACGGGAAGGAAAATTTGATAAGTCAGGTCAAAGAGTCCAGGGAAGAAGATGCAGTAGAACCTCTAGCTGATCCGGAGGAACCTGGTTCCTGTATCATTACAATTGAAGCAGGAAATAGAGTCACTAATACTGTGCAAGGCACCCTTGATGCTGAGTAGAGAAGTTGTACTTACACTTCCATCGATGCCAATGATGGGTCTCACATGGCGGAACCTGGTCCTTCTCACCCTAAGACTCAGGTGTCTATATGGAAGCGCAAAAGCTCAAATTCTCTCTAAAATGTAATCGCTCCTCTAGATTCAAGAATTCAGACTAGATCAAAGACAAGAAACATGTTTGATTTCTCGGCTTTTCTATCTCAAATTGAGCCGAAAACTATCAAGTAAGCATGAAAGATGCTGACTAGATTGTTGTATACGAGAAGAGCTCTATCAATTTGAGAGAAGCGATGTATGGCACCTAGTACCCGACTTTCAGATAGAATGGTTATTGAAAACATGTGGGTGTTCATAAACACGCTTGATGAGGTTGGAAATACAACAAGAAATAAGGCAAGGCTGGTGGTTCAAGGCTATAATCGAGAGGAAGGATTTGATTATGATGAATTTTCTCCAGTTGCAAGAATGCAACCTATCAGAATTCTTATTGATTTAGCATCCTATTTGGAATTCAAATTGTTTCAAATGGGTGTTAAGAATTCTGAATGAGTATTTGAAAGAAGAAATCTTTGTCAAACAACCACCTGATTTTGAATGCCATGAGCATCCTGAGCATGTATAGCTTGACAAGATCTTATATGGATTAAAGCAGGCCCCTCGTGCATGGTATGAAAGGTTGCCCACATTCCTTTCGGAAATGGCTTCACTAGAGGAAAAATTGACAGCATTCTTTTTCTGAAGAAAAGGGGAGGAACCTACTAAGTGTGAAAGTTTATGTTAACGGTGTTACTTTGGTGCAACAAATAATTTTTTGTGTGACGAGTTTGGTAAGCTTATGGAAAGAGAGTTTAAGATAAGTATGATGGGAGAACTAAACTTCTTTCGAGGACTGCAAGCTAAGCAAACCTCTAAGGGAACAATTATAAGTTAGCAGAAATACATTAAGGAGCTTCTGGAGAGGTTTGAGATGTAAAGTTCGAAGACCATTGATACTCCCATTGCTACTTCCACCCGTCTAGTCATATGAATGAACCAGGTTCCCCTGTAAATGAAACCATGTGTCGGGGCACTATTGGTTTACTCTTGTACCTAATAGCCAGCAGACCTGACATTGTGTTCAGTGTGGGGTTATGTACTATATTCCAATGATGTCCTAAAGAATCTCATTTGAAAGTTGCTAAGAGAATCTTGAGATATCTTAAAGGATTGCAGGATATGGTCCTCTATTATCCCTCAAGAGATAATTTCGACTTAATTGGGTATGCCGATGCCGATTATGCCAGTTATCTAGTGGATATGAAGAGCACATCTGGTATGGCACATTTTCTGAGATCATGCTTAATTTCATGGGGTACAAAGAAATAAAATTGTGTAGCCCTCTCCACTATAGAAGCTGAATATGTAGCAGTTGCCTCATGTTGTGCTCATTTACTGTGGATCAATCGACTATTAGAAGATTTTGGTATATTTTTTGACTGTGTGACAATACAAGTTTCCTCAATATGGAAAAGAACCTGATTTGGCATAAGAGGACAAATCACATTGATGTGCAACAATATTTTTTCAGAGACAATATTGAAAAGGGTCTCATCTGTATGAAGTTTTGCAAAATAGAGGACCAGGTAGCTAATATCTTTACCAAAGAATTAAGCAGAGAGAATTTTGAAAAGAATTGACTGGAGTTGGGATTGATCAAATTGAACTGAGAAACTGGTTCCTCAATAACTGGGTATGAAATGATGGTAAGGTGAACTACTAAAAAGTATTTTCTGGCAGCCTCTAACTCAATTTTATACTATTACATGTAAACACGCATGGCAATTACAAGACGAAAAAGTAGCTAATGACATTACAATTTCTTAGAAGGATTATGCTCATATTTGCAAAATTAGTCAGGGAACCTAGTTCCCATGACTTAGGTTAGTAGTTCCTCTTACACTCATACGCATTTGAATTACTAGTGTGCCCGCCTTTTTCCCACATCTTTTAAACCCAAATGTCACACCTATTACAAATTAACCTAACATCTTAATTTGTCGCCTCCATCTGTAACCATCCCTCTTTTCTCTAACCAGCCCCAAAAGACATGTCTCTCTCATAAATGTCTACATTAAAGCAACTAAACTCCATTTTTCTCTCTGAAAACCCTATATTCTGTGTCTTCACTCTCAAATATTCACAAACTCTTCTCAACATTCAGAGTCTCCTAAAGCCACCATTGAAATCCCTACTGTGTCTTCGTCTCACAAAGCACAACCATCATAATCGGAGCCCCAAACTTTACCTATTGAAACCCCCATCTCCAGCTAACCACCACCCACTATCTCTTCCCCTACTCCGTCAAGTTCTGGTTCCCATCGTAGATGAAAAACCAAACTCTTAAGAAGTTTGTCGCACTTACTTTTCCTTCTGGTACAACAGAAAAAATGGAAGTAGAAGGACTGGTGGAAGAGAAAGAAGGTACAGAGGTCTCGAGTCAATGGGTTGAGGAAGAAAGTGTGGACCAAGTGGTTGTCACTGATCTTGGTGAAGAATCTAGTACATCTGACACCACCTTCTACTTAAAATTTTGATCTAAATGTCATATTAACATTAGGTAATATCTCTCTAGCTCCTACTGATTCTGCATTGTTAGAAGATTTGAGTGAGAAATAATGTTTAGACAATATGTTTCTTATTTTTGCTAAAAGGAGTCTGGTTGGAAAGTCTGTGTCTGGTGATGTGACTGCTGAGGCTTAGGGGGAAGAAAGAGGTATGGGGATGGAAATGGAGACCTGGTGCCTCAAGGTGACTTGGTACCTATCAGTACTATAAGGGAGCCAACAGAGGACCTTCTCCTTCTGCCCAAGAGGAGCACGCTGCTCCTACTTGGGGTGAAACTTCATTCTCTACTAGAAAGCCCCTAGAGAGTACTAACCTACTCATTCCCCTCTCCTTGATGCAATCCCTTTAGATATTATGATTACTGAGATGAAGTCTGTGTCAGAAGAAGAAAAGGATGGAAGTAAGGAGGAGTATGACAATTTTCTTGTATCCTAGTTCAATGCTACCAGGAGTGATGGGAAAGCTTTTAAAGAGCCTGTTATTAAAATATCCACCACTAGGCAGCAAAAGAAAGATTCCCTCAAAAGATTGGTAACGGCAGGTAAATTAGTTAATGAGGAAGATCTTCCTTGGACCAATATTGTGGAAGTTATGGATGAAGAGGTGAATAAGGAACCTGCTTCCCTTGTTCGTAAATCCTCTAAGAAGACTATGCTTGTGAAATCTGTGTGCGGTAAAATAGGAGAGTCAATTTCCCGCCATCGAGGTACGTTCGGAGTACCCTAACGGCACGTCGAGTCCATAAGGTCGTGATCAAGATCCTTATCTCGAGTATAATCTGCGGCTCTGTAGTGGTTCGAAGGTCAGAGGACCTGTCTGCAACCTAGCAGAAATTGCGCTGACGATAACTCCCGAGGGGATAGCCTGAATCAATAGGATCTAGTGTCTTGACTAGACATTCCATCCCTGTATCTTTACATTTAATGCACCCTGTACTATATCGAGTCCTCTCGCATATATAAGGAGGACTCACCCTAACTTGTAAGGAAAAATGTTGCTTCACTTCTCCACAAATACAATAATATATATCTTTCTCTCTTTTCTAAGTTATCTGTCTTCATCGACCTCGAGGTCGCCTTAACACTTTATCATTTCATCATTTGTTCTTCGTTATTTTGCTCAATATTGATAGTATAGAGCCTTGCTTATCTACACCTTTACTTGTTATCCCCTTCCCGAATACCCTCGATACCCGAGATAGGCTCGAGGCTCGGCTCTGAGGTATCCACTGGCTGGCTTTGCTCCCGGAAAACATCCCCTTACTAGTTTGATTATTGCTTTGGTTAACTCAATCTTTATCACTTTACTTCACGTTTTATTACTAACCGCCGTTACAAACTATTTTGGGAATAGATCACGTATTTTTAGAATTCCATTTATAAATTTAATTGTTGTTACCATTTTTACGGTAAACAAAATCCAAGAAGGTGTCATCTATAAAAGGTATTGAAACTGGTGGAGAGGAGAGTATTAAGAAGAAAGAGTCTGGTGAGAAGGTGAAGCTTGCTGGGAAGGAGAAATGTGTTGAGAAGAAGAAATATCACAAGAGAAAGCCAAGTGACAGTGAGGAACCTGGTTCCTCAAAAAGGGCCAAAATGGAAGTGTATGAGAGTGAAATAAAAGCAAAGCTGAAGAAGCAAAAAATAATGTGGGGCAGAGTGTTTGATACTGACATTCTTGACAAGTGAGGTATGAGGTAGTTAGTTCAAATTTTCACATTTTAGAAGTGTCATCTCTTTACTGTTCAGAGTCCAAAGGTCTATGAGGAGGAAGTTCACAATTTCTTTGTTGATCTATTCATTATAGAGGATGACAACATCTGCCTGAAGGTCAATAGGGTAGATTTTCTGATGGATGAAGCTGCACTGGGAAGTATTCTTGATGTGGCTGCTGAGGGGCTCTCGGCTATTGAGGGGGCCTGTTCCCCAAGTTTTAGGAAGGTTATTCTAAAGTTTTAGGTTGTTTAGTTAGGGGAAGGAGTGCACAAGAAGGCACTGCTTCTAGAATACCAGCTTATGTTTGAGATGGTGAATAAGGTCCTGCTATCTCGAGCTGAAAGACGATCTATTGCATTAATAGCGGACCTGGTTCTTTTGGAGGCATTGGATGGATACATTAATATCAATCTTCCCGGAATCCTGATTGACATATGAAGAAGGTGGAATACTTCAAGGATGGGAACCATGAGTTGCCATATGGATTCCTGCTCACTAAAGTTTTTAAACATTTCAAAGTCCCCTTGGGGAGAGCAGCTGTGGGAACTCATAAGCAAACGTTCTTAATGAATACCTTGGACGAATGCGAGTGTATTGATAAGAAAGGGGGACTTGGAAGCAGTGTTACAATTTATCTGTTGATGATGCTCAAAGTGTTGCTAATGAGTAAATAAAGAAGCTAAAGGCTCAGAATGCCATTCTTGAGGGAAAGCTCAGTCAAGCCAGTGTGGAACCTGGTTCTACCAGTATTTAGGGTATAGAGGTTGCCCGTTTGACGGCTGAGGATGCAAATTTGAGGAAACATGTTGAGAACCTAAAAGAGCAGATGATCAATGAGCAGCGATATGATAATGCCCGAGTGGATGTTCTCCTCAAAGACCTTGCCCCTCGTCCTTCCCTTCCTCTTATAGTGACCCCTAAATTGTCCCCTTGTCAGCGTTCAGTTTATCAATCTCTATTCTATTTCCAGTGTCCTGTTTTAATATCTTATCGCTACGACTATGGTACTTTAGTGTTTATTTTGTGGATATTTTGTAATGGTGGTACTACTGCTTGTATTTCTTCTCTTTAAATTTAATGAGCATCTTACTCTTTTTTTGTGCATGCTATACTCTTGTGTTCTGTTTTTAGCAATGTTGTATGCACACAAGTGGTATGAGTTAACTTTATTGGACTTCTTTTTGTGTTTACTTGTAAAATTCTTTACATGATGACAAAAGGGGGAAGAAAATTGAAGGGGGAGAAACCGGTTCTCAGGGAGAATATAGCTAATCTGCTAGGGAAAATAATATGGAAATTAGTTTTCAGGGGGAACTTCAACTCTAAGTTTGTCATCATTAAAAAGGAAAAAATAAAGTTACATGCATTTTTGTTTTGATGATTTAACAAACTTCCTATGAGCATCAGCTAGGGAACCTGATACAAAGCCTCTCTATTATCAGAACAACAAGTCAAATGTCTGGCATAAGTTTTAATGAAACAAGTTAAGGGGATGGCAGAGGGAATAGATGGATATCAGTTTCCGCGGTCACAGTACAAGTCAACTCTTTAGAGCTGTTAAAGCTGCTGCACTGCACACACAATAGTGCAACAGTCACTGTTGAAGCATGCTGTGTATCGAACAGTTGCTTGCATTATCCTAGTGACCTTACTTATATATTACTAACATGAGGCTAGGGATTACATACACTTGCAAACCCTAAAATATATTTTACTCTCAAGTGTGAAGCCACCTTCATTTTCTCCAAGGCATTGAAGAATGAAGCAGCAATAGAACGAAGGACCATATCCCAACATTGAGAATATTGGGTGTCCTTAGTATTTCTATATGTTTGTTAATGTTATTCACTTATAACTCCTACTCAGCTTATTTAGAAGCATCTCGTAGGATGCCTTTGTAAACCATAAACCTTGTGTTTGTATTTGCCTAGAGTTGGTTAAAGTGGTTAGATTTGTAATAGAGTTGATAGGAAGAGGCTTGCAATAGTTATTGGAAGTAGGTGAGGGATTAAGAGTTTAATTCTTAGGTTACAATAGGTTATAATTTAAAGTTTCTCGTTTAGTAAAGTTGTAATTCAACAAGTGTAGGTCGTCGTTTTTAATCCCGTGAATTGAGAGTTTTTCATGTAAAATATTATTGTGTTATTTACTTATCGCTATGTATGTGTTCTATGGGAACTGAATGAGAACTAACTTCTCTATATAGTTTGATGCACTCTTAGTTTACATCAAAATGTCCCCAAACTAATATTTTTATATTTCTTTCGTTGCAGGAAAAAAAATGGGAGAATAACACAGTTACCTACAAAAACAAAACTATTTACTCTTGTCTATCCATTTATTTTTCTACCCATAAACTAATTATATTTCCTCCCAAATTATTTTTTGTGGGAAATTTTTTCTTTATTCTTCAATTTTTTTTTATTTCTATGCTTCTTTTCTTCTTTTTTTTCATTTTTTCTTTTCTCCTTTTTTTTTCTCGTTTTCTTCTTATTTTTTTCTTTTTCCCTTTTCTAATTTTATTTAACTTCTTTTTTTTTATATTCTTTTTCTCTTCATAATCTAATTTCATTTATTATTTTAAGCACGTGGTTTTTGCCGTATATGAATTACTCCCATAATTTCAAACAAAATAATTTCTTCCCATTATTTTTAACTTTAATTTTGTGGATTTTTCGTGGCATTTTATGTTAATTGTTTGCATTTTTGTCTGTATATTTTAATTCATATAAAAATATTATATATATATATATATATATATATATATAGAGGGTTTAATTTTACATATTTTTGGAATTAATTAGTAATTAGGAGTTTACAAAAATACAAAAATAGCTTACTTTTGCTTTTAATTTTAATTTTTGGAATTTTAATGGTCTTTATTTTGTTTTGGTATTTAATTATTTGTGGTAATTGTCATTTAGAGCTAATTTTTTTAATTTGGCAGGATAACTTTATTGAGAGCTAATTTATATTTTAGGTTTTAATTTGAAAAAGAGAAAAAAGGAGATTCAAAAGAGTTGAGTCTTTTGTAAAGGACCCATGAATTGGGCCTATCTCTGATTTTAATGGATTAGGCCCAAGCATTTTCCCATAACCCGTCCAATTGGTCTTCAACCCGGTCCAAGCCATTCAGTTGCCAAGATCACTAGGAACGACGTCGCATAAGGGTTGAGCGACGTCGTTTTAAGTTCAACAAATCATGGCCCTTTATTTTGTATTATCCAATGGTCCATAGCCCATCTCCATGTTTGCTTAAGGATGTCCAAAACAATTCAGAGATAGTTCAGTTCCAATCTCTCATCTTTCTCATCTCTCTCATCTCCCACATACAACCCTAGTGCAGCCCTAAGATTTTTGCAATTTTCAAAGGCAAGGAAGCTCCAAATCACACCAAATTTTTACCATCTACTCCCCATACTCCCTCAAACATTAAGTCATTTCCAAAGTTCCCGGAATCCCCACCCCCTCTATTTAACTTTGAATCTGAAAATCAGAAGAGATACAAGGTTCCGGCTCCTATGCTTTCAAGACTCGACTTGACTTAGAACTTTCGTTAAGCGATTGTTCTTGCTTAGAATAATCGATTAACGATAGTTTTGGCTCATTTCGAGATTAGCTAGTTCCTGACCTGACCAAGAACACTTGGCCAAGCTCGTCGCCTTTGTCGATCTATTGCGGCCAAGACCAGTACTATTCCTTCCTTGTTTCTTTTTTCCGTGTCTTTTTCTTGTTTTTGTTTCTCTGGTTCTTGTATTATCATGTGTTCAAATTGGTTTTAGTTTAATTAAAATCAATGGTTCTAGCTATTCAATTGTGTGATTAGGATTAGTAGCTTATTTGATTTTATTTTTGCTTGGGTTTGGTTTTGTTTGGGATTATTTAGGTTTAGTCGGTAATTTCATTAAAAATTTGATGAATCAGTTTCTTGCTCCATTATTCAGTTGAAGGTTGGGGTTTTAGTATACAGGCCCAGGGTGTGGGTTTTGATTTTGGGTCAATTTCGACTCATTTTGGGTAAGAACTATTGGTTCAAGGTTGACCCATGACCTATTCTGGTTTTGAAGGGTAATTAGCAGGGGTGTGAAGGGTAGTTTAGGTATTTGGGCTCAGGGAATCTTTGGCAACAGAAATTAGAAGCCACTAGAAGCACCTAGAAGGGGTTTTAATTAAAATTTCAGAATTATAATGGTTTGATTTGGAAAGCAAGTCAATAAGTGGAGGGTATCTAAGCTAAAATAAAAATTAAAAAGGGACTAAGGGGTAAATTAAATTCAGCAGGGCTGCCTTAATTGTTTGCCTATAAAGGCACCATTTCTTGCCTTTGAGGGCAAGGTTGGAAGGGGGAGGATAGCTAAGAAAAATCCAAACAAAAAGCTTCATAACTTTACTATTTTAGAGAGGAGAGTGATAGAACTCTAGAAAAAAAAAAGAGTCATTAGCACTATATTTCAATAAAAACAAATTCAGAAAATGGCTGCAATTTTACTGTTCTATTGACTTTCTTTTTCTCTGATTCTCAAAATTACTACTGGTTGAAGTAATCTAGGATGCATTTGAGTGGTTGAGGTGGTTTGAACTTGGGTTTTAAAAGTTTGGTTTGAAGTTGTTTTGGCCCCTGTTTGATTGAAACTGGTTTTGGGCTACTGCAGTTCATTTCTTTGGTTTGAAATTGGATGTGGGAAATCACTGATTGCTGCTCATTGCTGATTCATCATTTTCTCCTTTGCTTTTTCCATTCGCAGGTACACCTCTTGTAATCTCATTGATTAGGAAGTGAAAATTTGGGGAAAATAGGTTGATGTGAAGAGTTGGAGCACGAGAATTTTTACTTTTTTCTCCTGATTTGCTTTTATTCTTATTTATTGTGATTTTTTGTCTAATTTGGGCTTACATGAGTCGTTATGTATTATTGAAATCCTTACGTATGCAGATCTTATCTGCTTGTCTAGTTTTAGTAGTGTAGCTTAAGTTGGCAATTTATGTTAGCTGAAGGTGGAAATTGATCTGGGAATTATCAGGTTTTATCATTGTTCAATGTGTGTGAACTTTGTGAGCACGTGATTTTTACCCTATATAAATTATTCCCAAAAATTCAAACAAAATGATTTCTTTCATTATTTTGTAATTTTGTGAAGTTTGTGTTATTTTCTGTTAATTATTTTGCATTTTATTTGTGCATTTTAATTCATATGAAAAATATAAAAAAAATACACTTGACACTTGCATTTAGGATTTAATTTCATATTTTAGGATTAATTAGCGGTTAAATTATTTTTAGAATAAATTACAAAGAAAATAACAAAATTAGTCATGAGTTTATTTTTTATTGTTAATTGTTGAATTTGTCATGAGTTTATTTTTAAATAGGATTTAAACAATTTTAGAAATTAATTAGCTTAACTTGGAAATATATTAGGTCTTTATTTTAATTTTTGCATTTTTATAAAGTTAGAAAAATATAAAAAAAATCAAAAAAATAAAAATAAAAATAAAAATAAAAATAAAAATAAAAATAAAAATTAATTAAATAAAAGAAATAAAAGAAAAAATAATTAAAAAAGAGTGGTCTTAATAAGGTACAAGGATTGGGCCAAAATTGCCTAGGCCCAAACAAAGCACCCCACGCCCAGGCCCAATTTAATCCCAACCCGGCTTGCCCCCACATAATCCAAACGACGTCGTTTGGTCGTTTTAATCTGGACCGTCGAGGTCTTTTGATCTAACGGCTACGAACTAGGGGATCTTTAGTATAAGATGGTCGGAACACCCCCTACCCCTATCTCGTCTCTTTCAAACCCTCCCCTTACAGAAACCCTAATCGGAGCCGCCCCAAAATTCCACCTCCGGCGATGGTGGCACCACCACGAACGAGCCCCAAATTAACACCCCTTGTTCCCCTTCTCATCCTCTTTCCAAATTCGTCAATGGCTTCCCTCGAATCTTGTCCTAAGGCATCGAAATATTCATTTGAAGATTTTTCGGCCACCACACATATAACGACCCGACCGGTCGTTTTGAGTACTAGCGCTCCGTTCAGTAGTCGAAGACCATGAACAATTTCATTTCAGGTATTATGACTTCTACGCGTGGTCGAAATTTAATTTCGGGAAGTTCGGAGTTGATTTAGGAAGAGAATTCTCATTTCAGAAGCTTAAAGTTGAAAGAATGAACTAGGATTGGAATTTTGAGTAAACGACCTCGGAATCGGGATCTGAAGGTTCCAGCAGGTTCGTATGATGATTTCAGACTTGGGCGTATGCCCGGAGTGGGTTTTGGATAACCCTGGAGCGTTTTGACGCCTATTATGGAAGTTAGTATTTTAGAAGAAATTTCATAAGTTTGGTTTGAAGTGCATTTCGGTGTTATCAATGTCCGTTTGGAATTACAAAACTGTGAATAGCTCCGTATAGTGATTCTACGATCGGAAGTGAATTCGGAGGTCCGTAGACCATTTTGAAGCCATTTGGCTAAAGATAGAAAGTTGAAGGTTTTTGCAGAGTTTGACCGGGGGTTGACTTTTTGATATTGGGGTTGGAATCAAATTCCGAAAGTTGGAGTAGGTCCGTAATGTCAAATATGATTTGCGTGCAAAATTTGAGGTCAATCGGACATGATTTGACAGGTTTAATCATCGGAAGTAGAAGTTGAAAAGTTCAAAGCTCATAAAGCTTGAATCGGGGTGTGATTCGTAATTTTAGCGTTGTTTGACGTGATTTAAAGCCTCGAGCAAGTCCGTGATGTGTTTTTGGATTGTTTGGTATGTTTGGTTGGGGTCCCAGGGGACTCGGGTGGATTCCGGGTGGTTAACGGATCAAAAATTTAACTTTGAAGAAGTACTGAGGCATCTGGTTGCTGGTATTTTCGCTTCTGCGGTTGGGTGACCACAGAAGCGAACAAGTGACCGCAGAAGCAATTTTGGACTAAGGCTTGGGGGACCACAGATGTGGTCAAGGCTCCGCAAAAGCGAGACCGCATCTGCGGAGGTGAGATCGCAGAAGCGGAAGGGCCGGCTTGGAGAGGAGCCGCAGAAGCGGCTTTTGGACCGCTTAAGCGGAACCGCTGATGCAGTTTGGTCTCCGCTAAAGCGGAAATTTTGGCTAGAGCCTAGGGATCGCAGAAGCGAATAATTTTTTGCAAAAGTGAAATCGCGGAAGCGGGATTTTTCCGCATAAGCGAAAATTGCTGAAGGCAGAAGGGTTATTTTAAAGTCGGGATTTGTTCATTTCTCCCACTTCATTTGGTGATTTTTGGAGGGTTCAAGAGAGGATCTTCATCAACCATGATAAGGTATGTTTTTCCCACCCATTATGAGCTCAATACATTGATTATTTATGAGATTAAGCATGGAAATTAGTGTAAATATTGGGATTTTGGTTGGAAACCTAGAAAAATTATAAACTTGGATTTTAGCCATGATTTTGATTATGGAATTAGGATAAAATCATATATTTGAGTTCCTAAGGTCATGGGTAATCTTTATTTTCAAAAAATTTTGGATTTCCGGGCACGTGGGCCCGAGGGCGTTTTGGTCATTTCACTAAACAGAGTTGGAAACTTGTATAATCTGAATTGTTAACAAGTATTTGAGTATGTTCTCATTAGTTTATCGTTAATTGGCTAGTTTTGGTGCATTGTNTTTTCTTCTTATTTTTTTCTTTTTCCCTTTTCTAATTTTATTTAACTTCTTTTTTTTTATATTCTTTTTCTCTTCATAATCTAATTTCATTTATTATTTTAAGCACGTGGTTTTTGCCGTATATGAATTACTCCCATAATTTCAAACAAAATAATTTCTTCCCATTATTTTTAACTTTAATTTTGTGGATTTTTCGTGGCATTTTATGTTAATTGTTTGCATTTTTGTCTGTATATTTTAATTCATATAAAAATATTATATATATATATATATATATATATATATAGAGGGTTTAATTTTACATATTTTTGGAATTAATTAGTAATTAGGAGTTTACAAAAATACAAAAATAGCTTACTTTTGCTTTTAATTTTAATTTTTGGAATTTTAATGGTCTTTATTTTGTTTTGGTATTTAATTATTTGTGGTAATTGTCATTTAGAGCTAATTTTTTTAATTTGGCAGGATAACTTTATTGAGAGCTAATTTATATTTTAGGTTTTAATTTGAAAAAGAGAAAAAAGGAGATTCAAAAGAGTTGAGTCTTTTGTAAAGGACCCATGAATTGGGCCTATCTCTGATTTTAATGGATTAGGCCCAAGCATTTTCCCATAACCCGTCCAATTGGTCTTCAACCCGGTCCAAGCCATTCAGTTGCCAAGATCACTAGGAACGACGTCGCATAAGGGTTGAGCGACGTCGTTTTAAGTTCAACAAATCATGGCCCTTTATTTTGTATTATCCAATGGTCCATAGCCCATCTCCATGTTTGCTTAAGGATGTCCAAAACAATTCAGAGATAGTTCAGTTCCAATCTCTCATCTTTCTCATCTCTCTCATCTCCCACATACAACCCTAGTGCAGCCCTAAGATTTTTGCAATTTTCAAAGGCAAGGAAGCTCCAAATCACACCAAATTTTTACCATCTACTCCCCATACTCCCTCAAACATTAAGTCATTTCCAAAGTTCCCGGAATCCCCACCCCCTCTATTTAACTTTGAATCTGAAAATCAGAAGAGATACAAGGTTCCGGCTCCTATGCTTTCAAGACTCGACTTGACTTAGAACTTTCGTTAAGCGATTGTTCTTGCTTAGAATAATCGATTAACGATAGTTTTGGCTCATTTCGAGATTAGCTAGTTCCTGACCTGACCAAGAACACTTGGCCAAGCTCGTCGCCTTTGTCGATCTATTGCGGCCAAGACCAGTACTATTCCTTCCTTGTTTCTTTTTTCCGTGTCTTTTTCTTGTTTTTGTTTCTCTGGTTCTTGTATTATCATGTGTTCAAATTGGTTTTAGTTTAATTAAAATCAATGGTTCTAGCTATTCAATTGTGTGATTAGGATTAGTAGCTTATTTGATTTTATTTTTGCTTGGGTTTGGTTTTGTTTGGGATTATTTAGGTTTAGTCGGTAATTTCATTAAAAATTTGATGAATCAGTTTCTTGCTCCATTATTCAGTTGAAGGTTGGGGTTTTAGTATACAGGCCCAGGGTGTGGGTTTTGATTTTGGGTCAATTTCGACTCATTTTGGGTAAGAACTATTGGTTCAAGGTTGACCCATGACCTATTCTGGTTTTGAAGGGTAATTAGCAGGGGTGTGAAGGGTAGTTTAGGTATTTGGGCTCAGGGAATCTTTGGCAACAGAAATTAGAAGCCACTAGAAGCACCTAGAAGGGGTTTTAATTAAAATTTCAGAATTATAATGGTTTGATTTGGAAAGCAAGTCAATAAGTGGAGGGTATCTAAGCTAAAATAAAAATTAAAAAGGGACTAAGGGGTAAATTAAATTCAGCAGGGCTGCCTTAATTGTTTGCCTATAAAGGCACCATTTCTTGCCTTTGAGGGCAAGGTTGGAAGGGGGAGGATAGCTAAGAAAAATCCAAACAAAAAGCTTCATAACTTTACTATTTTAGAGAGGAGAGTGATAGAACTCTAGAAAAAAAAAAGAGTCATTAGCACTATATTTCAATAAAAACAAATTCAGAAAATGGCTGCAATTTTACTGTTCTATTGACTTTCTTTTTCTCTGATTCTCAAAATTACTACTGGTTGAAGTAATCTAGGATGCATTTGAGTGGTTGAGGTGGTTTGAACTTGGGTTTTAAAAGTTTGGTTTGAAGTTGTTTTGGCCCCTGTTTGATTGAAACTGGTTTTGGGCTACTGCAGTTCATTTCTTTGGTTTGAAATTGGATGTGGGAAATCACTGATTGCTGCTCATTGCTGATTCATCATTTTCTCCTTTGCTTTTTCCATTCGCAGGTACACCTCTTGTAATCTCATTGATTAGGAAGTGAAAATTTGGGGAAAATAGGTTGATGTGAAGAGTTGGAGCACGAGAATTTTTACTTTTTTCTCCTGATTTGCTTTTATTCTTATTTATTGTGATTTTTTGTCTAATTTGGGCTTACATGAGTCGTTATGTATTATTGAAATCCTTACGTATGCAGATCTTATCTGCTTGTCTAGTTTTAGTAGTGTAGCTTAAGTTGGCAATTTATGTTAGCTGAAGGTGGAAATTGATCTGGGAATTATCAGGTTTTATCATTGTTCAATGTGTGTGAACTTTGTGAGCACGTGATTTTTACCCTATATAAATTATTCCCAAAAATTCAAACAAAATGATTTCTTTCATTATTTTGTAATTTTGTGAAGTTTGTGTTATTTTCTGTTAATTATTTTGCATTTTATTTGTGCATTTTAATTCATATGAAAAATATAAAAAAAATACACTTGACACTTGCATTTAGGATTTAATTTCATATTTTAGGATTAATTAGCGGTTAAATTATTTTTAGAATAAATTACAAAGAAAATAACAAAATTAGTCATGAGTTTATTTTTTATTGTTAATTGTTGAATTTGTCATGAGTTTATTTTTAAATAGGATTTAAACAATTTTAGAAATTAATTAGCTTAACTTGGAAATATATTAGGTCTTTATTTTAATTTTTG
>MU664975.1:29694-51803 GCA_026770625.1 Nicotiana glauca
TTCGTATGATGATTTCAGACTTGGGCGTATGCCCGGAGTGGGTTTTGGATAACCCTGGAGCGTTTTGACGCCTATTATGGAAGTTAGTATTTTAGAAGAAATTTCATAAGTTTGGTTTGAAGTGCATTTCGGTGTTATCAATGTCCGTTTGGAATTACAAAACTGTGAATAGCTCCGTATAGTGATTCTACGATCGGAAGTGAATTCGGAGGTCCGTAGACCATTTTGAAGCCATTTGGCTAAAGATAGAAAGTTGAAGGTTTTTGCAGAGTTTGACCGGGGGTTGACTTTTTGATATTGGGGTTGGAATCAAATTCCGAAAGTTGGAGTAGGTCCGTAATGTCAAATATGATTTGCGTGCAAAATTTGAGGTCAATCGGACATGATTTGACAGGTTTAATCATCGGAAGTAGAAGTTGAAAAGTTCAAAGCTCATAAAGCTTGAATCGGGGTGTGATTCGTAATTTTAGCGTTGTTTGACGTGATTTAAAGCCTCGAGCAAGTCCGTGATGTGTTTTTGGATTGTTTGGTATGTTTGGTTGGGGTCCCAGGGGACTCGGGTGGATTCCGGGTGGTTAACGGATCAAAAATTTAACTTTGAAGAAGTACTGAGGCATCTGGTTGCTGGTATTTTCGCTTCTGCGGTTGGGTGACCACAGAAGCGAACAAGTGACCGCAGAAGCAATTTTGGACTAAGGCTTGGGGGACCACAGATGTGGTCAAGGCTCCGCAAAAGCGAGACCGCATCTGCGGAGGTGAGATCGCAGAAGCGGAAGGGCCGGCTTGGAGAGGAGCCGCAGAAGCGGCTTTTGGACCGCTTAAGCGGAACCGCTGATGCAGTTTGGTCTCCGCTAAAGCGGAAATTTTGGCTAGAGCCTAGGGATCGCAGAAGCGAATAATTTTTTGCAAAAGTGAAATCGCGGAAGCGGGATTTTTCCGCATAAGCGAAAATTGCTGAAGGCAGAAGGGTTATTTTAAAGTCGGGATTTGTTCATTTCTCCCACTTCATTTGGTGATTTTTGGAGGGTTCAAGAGAGGATCTTCATCAACCATGATAAGGTATGTTTTTCCCACCCATTATGAGCTCAATACATTGATTATTTATGAGATTAAGCATGGAAATTAGTGTAAATATTGGGATTTTGGTTGGAAACCTAGAAAAATTATAAACTTGGATTTTAGCCATGATTTTGATTATGGAATTAGGATAAAATCATATATTTGAGTTCCTAAGGTCATGGGTAATCTTTATTTTCAAAAAATTTTGGATTTCCGGGCACGTGGGCCCGAGGGCGTTTTGGTCATTTCACTAAACAGAGTTGGAAACTTGTATAATCTGAATTGTTAACAAGTATTTGAGTATGTTCTCATTAGTTTATCGTTAATTGGCTAGTTTTGGTGCATTGTTCATTGGTTCAAGCTTTCGGAAGGATGTAGAATGCCGATTGTGAGTCTTAGAGGCGAGGTGAGTCTCCTTTCTAATCTTGTGAGGGGGAATTTACCCCATAGGTGAAGTGAATGATTAAGTGCTCCTATTTGTGGGGGCTACGTACGCACGAGGTGATGAGAGTCCGTGCGTAGCTACTATTGTGCTATTGTCCGGGTAGTTAGGACCCATCAGCATGCTATACTTGAATTAATTATGAACCCATAGATGACTTGGATTGTTTAAATCACCCTTGATTAGTAAACGAATTTAAAAAGAGATTAAACATCATTTCCTAAATCGTTAAGCAGAGAATTGGTTTATTTGGATAATTATTCCCTGATAAAATTCTAATTGACTATCTGAGCATGTATCTTATGTTTACATGCGTCGCACGGATGATTAGTGAGCAGGGTGATTGTTTATTTTATGTGGACCGCGTCACATGTATGAGTCGCGAGCGGGGCAATAGATCACGTTAAATTAATAAATGAAATTCTAAAAGGACTTAAGGTTCGTTTTCTCAAAGTATTAAAGAGAATTGGCTTTTTCTTGAATAATTGCTCCATGTTGACTTCTTGACTGATTGTCTGTCTATGCGTGTTTATTTTGGAACGGGCCGAACTCCTCGACAGATTAATAGATGCATCAATAGGCACTCCGTCGACCCTCAGCAAGTGCATATTTATTTCTGTTGGATCGGGCCGTCGCCTCGGTATGATTTGCGCATGCCTATATTGCTGCCTGGATTTATTTAAGCTGTTACATGCCTCACTATGGCTCGAGATCATATTGTTAATAATGAAAAGAAACCTTGGAAATTTCCTATCAAGGAATTACGTGTTTACTTGTTTCCTCTATTTGGATAATAATCATGTTAGAAAATAAATCTACTGTTGATATGTATATTGAGAATAAATAACCGTTGGACCATTAGAGTGTGTCAAAGTTGACCATCTCGTCTCTACCCCTTCAGGATTAGGCGGGACACTCACTGAGTACACGTTGATTACGTACTCATACAACACTTCTTTGCATCTTTATTGCAAGGTATATATACACCTCTAGCAGCCTATTGGGCGTAGCAGCATGGATGACGCTGGGACTAGGTGAGCTGCATCATTTGAGGCGACCGCAGCTAGGTTAGTCCCTTCCAGTGTACTGTATTTACTTTTCGCCCACTGTATTCCGGGCGGATATTATATTTTATTTCCCTTATCAGTAGTTGCTCATGTACTTGTGACACCGGGTTTCTGGGATGGTTTACAGCGGATTTGTACTAATTGTCATTATTTAAATTTGAATTCAAGTAGTGAACTTTTAATTATAAAAATAGAAGGAAAAACCTTAGATTTTCAAAAGTATTAAAAGAGGAATTAATTGATAATTTAGTTGGCTGGCCTGACAGAGGTGTCCGGCGCCACCACAAACCTTAGTGGGGATTTTGGGTCGTGACAACACAACTCTCTCCGTTCACCACCAGATTAACACCATAGACTCCTCTCCCCATCCTCTATCAAACCCCCTAACCCCGTCCCTCAAATATGGCTAGAACTGTTCGAATTTGGATTTAAAATTTTCCGGCGAACCCTAGTTTCCTTAAACTCCACCAAATCAGTGTCATATGACCCCTAACCTTCCTCGTAGTGACTTGGTCATCAGTCGAGTTTTAATTTTGCCGGAGGGGGTCGTGTTCGAATTTGGCAATTTGACTGGAGTCTTGAAGTGAGTCAGTAAGTTTTCAAGTTTAGTTTCTTTTTATTTTCTTGGCGTTCACTGACCTTTCGTGATTGTGTAGCTTCTTAATATTGTTTGGTGATAATCGTCAGTCTAAAATTAATAACTCTTTTTTAATTCTATTTCATTTGGATCCTTATCTGATTGATTCATGTTAGTTTAGGTGTTGATTAGTTATTCGTTGGGTTTGTTTCAATTTTGCTATTTGAATAATGTCTTTTAAATTTAGATCTCAATTATAATTTTGTTTAGCTAATAATCGTTGAATGTTCTTAATTCTGATTAAGTTTAGTCGGTGATTAATCTGGTTTCAATTCTTTGATTAATATAGTTTAGTTCATTAGTAGTTGATCCCCTGGCTATGTGTTTGGATTTTTGAAGTTTGTTAACTAGATAACAATAGGTAGGGGTTGGTTTAAGTAATTTTAGAGGCATTAAAGGGTAGTTTTGGTATTTGGTATTGGGTAGAACATGGTAGATCACACTAGAATAGTTTAGNATTTTTATTTATTTATTTATTTTTATTTTTATCTTCTTTTTCACAACTTCTCTGCCTCATCAGTTGGAACTAGGACAGTGTGATTAAGTATGTTTGGCTTGGATTTTAATTTTGTTACTTGTACATCTTAATGTGTTTCTCCTCTTGTGATTAGTATACTCGTCATAATTGATTGATGCCATCATAATTTAGGCTTTTTCTTTAATTTTTCATAGGTTGTTAGTTAGATTAGTGTAGTTTAGTATTGATCCTTGAATCTGATTATTAATTCTATTTAAACTATAATTGGATAATAGTATGTTAGGATTCTTATAAGCTGAAATTCACTCTTATGGCTTAAGTAAGTGTTTGGGGTATTAGCTGTGTAAATTCAGGGAGTAGTCAGGGGTAGTTTGGGCTTTGGAAATGGCTCAGTTTGTTAAGGCCTGTTAATTTTAGTGGAATAAAGGGGTACCTTGGGAATTATAGGGTAAAGGAATCTTATAGTTGTTACTAGAAACTCCTAGAAGCTTCTAATAAGGGATCAATTAATAAATAATAAGGTCTAACTTGGACAACAAGCTACAATTGAGGGACTATTTCATAAAATCAGAAATTTGAGAAAGTTTTCAAATTCTGCCTATAAAAGGCAGCATATCTACTTGATTTGGGAAGTTTTTTTCAGCTCACAAATTCCCCCCAAAAAGCTCTCTTAGTTTTCAGATCTAGATTTGAAATTCCACCTTCAAAAAAACCAATAAAAAAAACAAAAAGCAACAAAAACCATAAATATACTGTTCCATTGCCTTGTTAGCTGAAATTTGAGTTCTAGGATCGATTTTCACCTCTTTTAGTTATTGAATTTGCTCTGAAGTCTGTTGGTTCTGTTGTTGGGTCTGTTCGAGTTCAATTGATCCTGCTTGGGGGTATTTGCTGTTGTGTTTGGGTTTTACAATTCATCCGGGATGTTGTTTGAGAGTGTATTCTGTGTTGAAATTGCTTTTGCTGTTGATTTTAGTCTGGTCTGCTGCTGTTGTTACATTGCTGTTGTTGATCCTATTTTTCTTCTTCTTATTCACAATTTCCAGGTACCTCCTTAATCTCTTATGAACTATGAAGGATCATGTAACTCTGATTTGAAGATTAAATGACGAAGTACTGTTCGAATGGTTGTTCGAATTCATGTCATCTCTATTTGTTTTAAGGTGTAAAGCAGTCGAGCATTTGAAATTTATATAATTGAACTGTTAAAGTTTAAGTTGTCTGAATGTTGTTTCATCAGTTTAGGATTAGTGTAGTTTAATTCTGACCTATATGTAATTAAACTGGGAATGTGTAAATGGACTGGAACTGTTTTGAATTAGCTGGATTGTTAACTGTTGGGCCTCGAATGTGTGTGAGCCTTTTTGAGTTTGAGTATTAGTTGTAATTAGTTTCATGTTAGGCTAATAGAATAATGGTGATTAGTTTTAGCTATTTTCCTGGCAGTTGTTTTCGGGATTTTGTTTGAAAGAGAGTCCATGAAATAAACTTCAGTAGTTGTTTTCACTTAGACTTGTAATCAAATAGGACTTCCAAGGAGTAAGATAAGGGTTATAAAAATGACACATTATTTGCAACAAGTAGCCTGGTTAATCAGTTTTATATCGTGATGGGAATCCAAGCAGTAGTTATAGAATTTAATAGCATTCTACTGTAGTTCATTGTTAAAACAGCCTGCCTGTGAATACATTGCTTTACTATAAAATCATGTTGTCTAATTAGTGATAAGCAAATATAATCAATCCTAAGGTCTGCTCAGCTTCAGGTACTCGATCCCTCAACCTCGTGGACGAGGCATGTTCCGTCATGTCCAGATTGGGCCTGCCTCGGGCCCATTTCCTGCATTTGCTGAGAGCTCTGGTCGGGAGTGCGTGCACCATGTGGATTGGGATTTTTGGACCCAAGTCTGAAATAGTACCTGGTCTGTTAGTGTTTACTTGGCAGACTGAGGTTCTCTATAACAAATTAATTAGGGCCCTTTCTCTATTTTTAGAGATAAAAATAAATAGAAAATCATAGTCACTTAGGATCGACCTTTAAATAAAAATGAGATGAGCCTCACCAAATAAAAATGCAAAATTGCAGGGCCCTCAATAAATATTGTATTAATTTTTAGACTTCGGGATGTGCCGTTTAGCGAATTCATGGCCTTCCCCAAAGATAATAACGCATTAGTCACTTTAGGCGCGATTATTAATAAAAATACATTCTTAAACTCGGGTGTGCATTTCATGTGGCCCAAATCAAATCCCAAAATGTTGAATAGAATGTGTTCAGGATTGCGGGTGCATTTCATGTGGCGCGATCCGAAGGCACATTTTAAACGACGTTCAAGTTAAAAAATATTAAATAAAAGTTGTTAAAGTTAAAATTGGCACATAGGTTCATCATGCAATAAAATTGGAGAAATAAGCTAAACACAACAGTTGAGCGACCGTGCTAGAACCACGGAACCTGGGAATGCCTAATACCTTCTCCCGGGTTAACAGAATTCCTTACTCGGATTTCTTATTTGCGGACTGTTAACAGAGTCATACTTTCCTTGGTTTGGGATTCAAACGGTGACTTGGGACACCATTAATATCCCAAGTGGCGACTCTGAATCTTAAATAATAAATCCCGTTCCGATTGTCCTTTAATTGGAAAAACTCCTTTATGCCCTTGCGGGTGTAGTGAAAAAGGAGGTGTGACAGCTCTGGCGACTCTGCTAGGGAAAAGAACCTATAACTTTTGGTTCAGGATTTAGAATTTGAGCACAGTTAAATTGTTATATTTGGCTTTATCTGATTTTGTTACATGTTTGGGCTTAATGTGCTAAATGCTTTACCTCTTTGATATTTGGTAAATTGTGTATATAAACTGCTACGAAACCCCTCCTCTCTCTGAGTCTTCTACATCATGGAGAAGGGTGCACTTCTTGTAGCTTCTCTTCTGTTTAGAGTCTTTTCCCATTAAGAACGAGGTTGGGATAAGTTGCTAAGCCAGTGGAGCTTCTGTATCCCCGGTACGCTGCCTCCCCCTCGGCTCGAGTTGTCCGCTCGGGTAAGCCAGGTCTAGAAACCTAGGGTTTAAACCTAGAAGAACAAAACTTCATGCCGGATCCCTAGTAGGAACGCTTGTTTGCATCATGTGCATTTGACTTAGGGGGCTCAACATAGGGGTTGGGTCCGTCTAGGACAGGTGACCTGAAATGAATTGACCATCCTGATGCATCTTACGTGCTACTTGCACATTTATTTGCTCATTTTTGCATATTGACCGGCTTGTCTAAATGAGTGAAAATTGAGGAAAAAAAATAAATAAGCAGTGTTAGGACTAAGTGAGGGTGACCATTTGAAAAAAAACCAATGCCCAAATAGTACTGAAATGCTACCGGATTTTTGAAAAATGGAAAACAACAAAGAAAAAGAGAAAAATATTTGAAAAAAAATAGACAGACATTTGTTGTTCAAAATAGTTTTGATTTTTGGCGAATCCGCCCGAACTACGCTGGTTTGATTCTCACCAGAAGTGAGATACGTAGGCCACCCTCATCGGATCCAACCACCCCTTTTGCAAATAGCCAAAATACCGAAATTTTAATTTTTATCCAATAAGTCGGGTGATGTCATTCTTGCCTAAAATAAGTCGAATGTCCCCAAAAGGACGTCGGAAGGCCGTTTTGCAAGAACAGCCACCCTGAGTCATTTTTAATGGCTTGCGAGCACATCCTTAAACTCTTTCTCCCAAAAGTGCTGAAGGGCCGTATTCGCAAAACCAAGTCCTTGCTTTCTAAATAAAGAATCGTTTTGCAAAAATAGCCATTTTTCAAAATAAATCCTTTTCAAATAAATGTGCAGGATGACTTCAAGTAACATCGAAAACTTCTCAGTCCTGAGTGAGATCCCCTTGAAACTCCATATGTGGTGGCATGATCTAGGAAAAGGAAGCAGAGACACAGTGGTCAAGATTTTGGGCGGCCTAGTTGATTTACTAAACATCAAACCGAGGAAGGATATCATTGAGGCACTAATACCATTTTGGGACCCGACCTGTAATTTATTCCGGTTTTCAGATTTTGAACTCACACCTATATTAGAAGAGATTGCGAGATACACGGGTCTTAACGGGAACCTTCGAGGTAGATACCCACTGGCCCCATGACCGGTAACCCTTCATAGGTTTTTGGATTTGTTAAACATCAGTCGGTATATTCAAGACTCGCATTTGGCGGAAGGGTGTTGTACATTGCATTTCTTATATCACCGGTATGGTAACACAAAAGGTCTCGAGGAACCCAACACCGGCTTGACACACGTCAAAAATAAGACAAATGTGAAGCTCGACGGGGATTGGCCTTTATGGTAGCCTTTCTGGGAGTGGTGGTTTGTCCGAGAGAAGATGGTCACATAGACCTCAGCCTTGTAGGGATGCTAGATGTTGCCATGAAAAAACCTACTAGCACAGTGGCTCCTCTGATCATAGCAGAAATGTACCGAGCTTTGACCAAATGTCGGGAAGGCGGGAAATTCTTTCAAGGTTGCAATTTGCTCCTACAGTTGTGGATGCAAGAACACCTCTGTCACCACATAGGCTATATGAACTACAGTTTAACCAGGTTGAGTTGTATTGCAGAGTTCGGGACTCGGATGACAGGTATTGAGTTCCCTGTAGGTACTGAGGCCTGGTCGTCATGATTAAGATCCCTGACCGCAGATAAAGTTGAATGGGCTTATGTGTGGCTCCCTGCTACTGAAGCTGTATCCACATCAGCAGAGGTCCTTTATATTCTTTTGATGGGTATCCGAAGCATACAGCCTTACGCTCCTTACCGGGTTTTGCGACAACTTGGGAGATTCCAGACAGTGCACAATGATGAAGACCTGAGTGAGCAAGTCATTGAGTTAGGCTCGAAGGCTGCGTTTCCTGAAGGCAGAATCCGAAAGATATGGAATGAGTACCGGTTCCTCAAGCCTAAAACCATAATACCGGACCAAGCTAGAGGCGAGGTAGATCGCAAGTATCTGACGTGGTTTGGCAAAAGATTTCAAATCCCAGAGAGACCCGCTAAAAGACCGCATGTGCAACAATTTACCGATGGGGTCCAGGTTCAATGGGATTGGCAAGCAAAGGAAAAGGAGTACTGAGCTAGAATAGGACAGTTGGAGCAACAGGCCCGGGACCTCCAATTTGGCAAGAGTGTACAGGCTGCAGCCGATGAGGGTGATAAAAAGAAATTAGCTCAAGAGAACGAAGAACTCAAAGCCCAAATTAAGAAAATGAAAATAGATGCGAGGAACCAAGGAAGAAGCCTATTTGATGAAAGGTTGATCAAAGGGTTAAAGAGACAAATCTCGGACTGCCAAGCCGAGAGGGACCAGTGCTATGGTTTAATTGCCGAGATGGAAAAGGAAATAAAATTGCTACAAGACTTGCACTTCCGGGACTCTCATGTGCTAGAGGCTCTTACCCAACAAATAAGCCGACTCCTCCACGAAAAGTGCTGAATCAAGGAAAGGATCGGAAACATTGCCCACTATATTGTCAAGAGGTGCCAGGACGGTGAACGAATGGGTCGTACCGCTTTCTTTGCGCCAGTGATGATATTTGTTCGACAAGTCATGCATGATTTGGAGCAGTTGTAGAGGTGTTTTGCGCGCAAGCCCGCGGTGATGCCGAATGATGCCCCGCGGGCCCCAGGATTTGAAGCTTTGATGTACTCCTATATTAGTCGAGTCTGTATTTCGTTTTTGAGTCTGTTCTATATTTTACTTTTGAAAAACAAAAACAAAAAAACAAAAAAAAAAACAAATAGTCTAGTAGTTTTTGTAATCGTAGTTGTCATTAATGAAAACTTGAAAATTCCCCAAAATTGTTTCTTTATTTCTTTTTGGCACTTATTTAAGAACTACGCTTGGTCTGATTCATGCGGGATCATGATACGTAAGCAATCTCCATAGGATTCGACCGTAACCAAAAGAAAAACAAAGACAAGAGCAAAGAGGAAAAAGAGAAAAAGAAAAACAAAGAAAGAGGAAATTTACAATTGGAAATAACGGAAAAGCCAGGATGACGCAAGCAGTCGAGCAAATGCATAATAGAAACCGTTAACTGCCTAGATGCATTCATACCCCAAATATGCGGTTATCTATTTGTCAATGCCCTAACCGTTAACAACATTGTTGTTGATGATGAGTCCAGGCAAGTGGTTCAGTTGACTGACATTCTGGCAACCCACCCATACAACACCCATTTTAAAGACAAGTCAAAAATGGTCAACCAAGAGTTAGAAGCAAGCATTGTCGACCCGTCTAGGGAAGAAGAGGTAGTGGATGTCAACGCCATGAAAGAGGAGATGTATAAATTGAAGCAACAGATGGCCGAAATGTACCAGGCTTGGGCAAAGGGACACCCACTACCAGCCTATCCTGCTAACCCTGCCTACATACCACCATTAGCTTAGCCACATGATCCTCCCACAATGAACTTCTCTCCGGCCTACCCTGCTTACCAGCAATACTACGCAACTTCTTCCCAAACACCACCACCTCCACAACCCAAACAAATCCCATGCCCTCCACCACCAACTATTCCTGTGATTGTGGCTCCTCCACCCGCAGCATTACACAGATCGTCTAGTGAGCCCCTATTCCAAACCCAGGAAAACCACTATTACCCACCTGAACCCACCTTCAAACCTCCTGAACCATACCCTTACACTCCCCGTCTTGATATGTCAGCTGTAGAAGAGAAGCCTCCTAAAACCCCTGAGTAGGAGGAGATGATACGAAAGATGAAAAGCTTGGAGCAATCGTTCAGAAATATGCAGGGTCTAGGAGGACAAGTCAGTGTGGCCTATAAAGACTTGTGCTTGTTTCCTGACGTCCAGTTGCCTGCAGGATTCAAATTACCCAAGTTTGATCTGTATGACGGACATGGTGACCCAGTAGCCCATCTAAGGGGATTTTGCAGTAAGATGAGAGGCTCTGGGGGAAGGGATGAGTTATTAATAGCATACTTTAGTCAAAGTCTCAGTGGTGCTGCTTTGGAATGGTACACGCGGCAACAACATGCCCGATGGTACACCTGGGATGATTTGGCCCAGGAATTTGCAGGCCACTTTCAATATAATCTCGAGATTGTCCCAGACCGTCTATCCCTGACCAAAATTGAGAAGAAGCCGGGGGGAAAGCTTCAGAGAGTACGGTTTTCTGTGGAGAGAACAGGCCGCAAGGGTTGATCCTCCAATGAAGGAAAGCGAGATGGTTGATTATTTCCTGCAGGCTTTGGATCCTACTTACTATGGTCATCTAGTGTCGGCAGTTGGAAAAACTTTTAATGAGGTAGTGAAAATGGGAAGTATGGTGGAAGATGGTCTCAAGTCCAACAAAATTATGAGCTACTCGGCAATTAAAGCAACTACCCAGGCTATCCAGAGCGGCACTGGAGAAGCATTGGGAAACAAAAAGAAAGAAGATGTTACAGTAGTGGAATCAAGAGCTTGGTCCAGGGGCCCATCACCATATTATCACCAACCACGCCCCCATCCCCAAACCTACCCACACAACCCATACGGCCCGCCACAACACTACTATCTACCTCCCGCCCCCCATTTCTCTATCCACGATGCCCAAACATACCCCCAACCTCAGGCGCCATGGCGTGCACCCACCCCACCAAATACTTACCATACTCAAAACACCTACCCACCCCCGAGAGCCTACAGAAACTCCCACCGGACCCGATTTTCGACCCAACCCTATTTCTAAAAATGATAGGCTGTAGAAGTAGAAAACTTTCACTCCGTTGGGAGAGTCCTACACCAGCTTATACCACAGATTGAGACAATTGGGCATGTTAAGTTCGATTTAACCCAAAGTGCCAAATCCTCCCCCAAGGAACCTGGACCACTCGGTGAGTTGCGAGTATTGCTCGGGTGCCCCGGGGTATGATACAGAGAAATGCTGGCATTTGAAAACGACCAGCCAGGAGCTCATTGATACCCGCCGAATTGAGGTGCAGGCTCTAGAGACACCTAACATCACTCAGAATCCATTGCCAGCCCATCACGAGACCCATATGATTGAGTCAGTGCAAAAGGGGGAGTATAAGAAGCCTTCACAAACTGTAATGATGATCAAGGCTAGTGAAGACAGGTCACATGAGAAACCAACTAGTGGGAGCGAATTGATCAAGGAAGGAGAGACGGTCAGAAAACCGGTGGGGGTGATAAAGAAGGAGCCATTGAACAGTAATGCAGTAAAATAAGAACCAGTCAAAGTGACGGTACCGGGAGCTGTTGTCAAGCCCGTTGTAATCGTGAAAGGGGCTCACACAGAGCCAGTTATTATTAAGCCAGTGACTCAGTCACCAATAGTCAGTGAAAAGGCCATCCCATGGAATTACGGCCGAGTGACTGTGACGTACAAAGGGAAGGAAGTTAAAGAAGAAGTTTGTGAAATCCATGGGCTTACTCATTCAGGGAGATGCTTTTCCCCTAAGGAAATGAGAAAAGCTAAAGTAGCAAAAGATAATCCAGCACCAGTAAAAAGGGTTGTAACTGAAGAAGAAGCAGAAGAATTCTTGAAAAAGATGAAGGAGCAAGATTATTCCATTATAGAACAGTTGATAAAGACTCCGGCACAGATCTCATTGCTATCTCTATTGATCCATCCGGACGAGCACCGCCGGGCGTTGATGAAGATTCTGAATGAAGCCCATGTTCCTGATAAGATTTCTGTGAATCATCTGGAGAAAATAGCAAATAAGATTTTCGAGGTCAACAGGGTTACATTTTCTGATGATGAGCTGCCTTTGGAGGGCACTGAGCATAATAGAGCGCTCTACCTCACAGTAAAATATGAAGACTCTGTGTTTACCCGAGTGCTGATTGACAGCGAGTCCAGTGCAAATATCTGCCCTCTATCCACCCTGGAAAAGTTAAAAGTGGACAGTGAGAGGATCCACAAGAATAGTATTTGCGTGCGGGGATTTGATGGAGGAGGAAAGGACACAGTCGTAGTTATTGTGTTGGAACTGACGATAGGACCAGTCGAATTTACTATGGAGTTCCAAGTGCTCGACGTGGCTGTTTCTTACAATTTCTTGTTAGGTCGACCTTGGATTCACGTAGCAAAAGCAGTGTCGTCTACCTTGCATTAGATGGTCAAATTCGAGTGGGACCGGAAGGAAATTGTGGTGCATGGGGAAGACAGTTTGTGTAATGCCATTATGCCTTTCGACGAAGCTGAGGATGACAAAGGTCCATAGGTTTACCAAGTCTTGGATACAGTATCAGTTGCAAAAATCCCGGAAGGATAGTGTATTCATGTGCCCAGGGTAGCTGCTGCACCTGTCATGGTGGCTTCGGAAATGATAAAGAATGGATTCTTACCTGGAAAAGTTTTGGGTGCTTCGTTGCAAGGAATCATACAGCCGGTATCTCTTCCTGGAAACCTGGATACTTTTGGTTTAGACTTCAAGCCTACTGCTGCTGACATAAGGCGAGCTAAGAAGATGAAAAAGAGAGCATGGACCCTCCAAAAACCCATCACCCGCCTGTCCTGTTCCTTTGTCCGGCCTAGTACTAAGAGGCGCCCATCAATGGTAATGCCTCATTTTGTGGTGGTGGAACCCGAAAAGGAGCTGATTAAGAGGTTTGAGAAGCTGTTTGACGAGGTGAATGTGGTGGAGGCAGGCGAAGGTCCGAGCAAGGCAGATGTGCAGTTCGTGGGGACCCATGCAAAGCTTAATAATTGGGAAGCTACTCCTCTTCCTACCCGGAGGGAGTCTTGGTAGTTAGTTTTGATTTTCCTTTCAGTTTAATCTGGGTTATTTCCAAGGTTGTAATTCGGATGCTATGTTCCGTCCATTTGGATGAGTTAAATCTTGTTATCTTACAATTTTAATGAAACGCAATTTCCTTCCTCTTTCATTCGTGATAGCCTTTATTTTGTCTTTCTTTTCTTTCTTGTACAGTCCCTTTTATGCTGGTTTCACTGATGTGTCATGCATGAGGAGTCTTTGGCCTAGTCTTGATTACCAATCTAACTCCGAAATAATAATACAAGAAATTGAGTGTGATGACGAGATCGAATATGATAATGAGGAAGCCTTTGAAGAAATCAGTAAAGAATTAAGCCAATTTGAAGAAAAACTCAAACCTAATCTGAATGACACAGAGGCAATAAATTTAGGGGATCAGGAGAATGTACGGGAAACAAAAATAAGTGTCCATTTGGAACCCCTGCTCAAAGAAGAGATAATCAAAGCGTTGCTTGAGTACAAAGATGTTTTTGCGTGTTCATATGACGATATGCCGGGTTTAAGCACCGACTTGGTGGTCCACAAATTGCCCACCGACCCAGCATGTCCTCCTGTCAAGCAGAAGTTAAGGAAATTTAAAACAGATATCAGTGTGAAAATCAAAGAGGAGGTCACCAAGCAGTTTGATGCGAAGATCATCCGGGTCACGCGGTATCCCACTTGGTTAGCTAATGTTGTACCTGTGCCAAAGAAGGATGGAAAGACCAGAGTGTGCGTTGATTACCTTGATCTTAATAAGGCGAGTCCAAAAGACAACTTCCTACTGCCAAACATCCACATATTGATTGACAATTGTTCTAAACATGAGATTGGTTCCTTCGTGGATTGTTATGCGGGCTATCACCAGATGTTGATGGATGAGGAAGATGCAGAAAAGACGACATTCATCACGCCTTGGGGGACGTATTGTTATAGGGTCATGCCATTTGGGTTAAAGAATGCAGGGGCAACATACATGAGGGCGATGACCACCATGTTCCATGACATGATACATCAGGAGATTGAAGTCTATGTAGACAACGTGATCATAAAGTCGAGGAAGCAATGTGACCATGTCAAGGACTTGAGGAAGTTTTTCCAGAGGCTCCGCAGGTACAACCTCAAACTTAATCCAGCAAAGTATGCATTTGGAGTACCGTCGGGGAAGTTGTTGGGGTTCGTGGTAAGTCGACGCGGTATTGAGTTAGACCCGTCCAAGATCAAAGCCATTCAGGAATTACCGTGGCCAAGAAGCAAGAAAGAAGTGATGAGTTTGCTTGGTAGGTTGAATTATATCAGCAGGTTCATTGCCCAACTTAAAACAACTTGCGAGCCCATCTTTAAACTGCTAAAGAAAGATGCTGCGTTCAGATGGACTGATGAATGTTAGGAAGCATTTGACAAGATTAAGGAGTATTTGACCAGTCCACCTGTGTTGGTTCCGCCAGAGCCGGGAAGACCCTTGATCCTTTATCTGACAGTTTTGGATAACTCTTTTGGCTGTGTACTGGGGCAGCATGATGTCACAGGAAAGAAAGAGCAGGCAATTTACTACCTCTGCAAGAAGCTCACATCTTATGAGGTGAAGTACACTCAGCTTGAGAGGACGTGTTATGCTTTAACCTGGGTAGCGCAGAAATTGAAACATTATTTGTCATTATATACCACTTATCTCATCTCTCAGTTGGACCCATTGAAGTATATTTTTCAGAAGCCCATACCGACGGGGAGGCTCGCAAAGTGGCAGATCTTGCTTACAAAATTTGATATTGTCTACATGACCCGTACTGCGATGAAAGCACAAGCGGTGGTTAATCATCTAGCCGAGAATCCAGTTGATGATGAATATGAACCTTTGAAGACATACTCCCCTAATGAGGAGACAGTGCATGTTGAAGAATTAGAACAGGTCGAGAAGCCAGGATGGAAATTATTCTTTGATGGGGCTGCCAATACCAAAGGCGTCGGGATAGGAGCGGTACTTATTTCTGAGATAGGGCAACACTACCCTGTTACAGCTCAACTTCACTTCTACTGCACCAATAACATGGCTGAATACAAGGCGTGTATCTTGGGTTTGAGGTTGGCTATAGACATGGGTGTCCAGGAGATCTTGGTCATGGGTGACTCGGATCTTCTGATGCCCCAGATTCAGGGAGAATGGGAGACACGAGATTTAAAGCTCATACCATACCGGGAGTGTTTGCATGAACTTTGTCAACGATTCCAATCAATAGATTTCAGGCACATCTCAAGGATTCATAATGAAGTTGCCGATGCTTTGGCTACATTGGCGTCAATGTTGCATCATCCTGATAAGGCATATGTGGATCCGTTGCAGATTCAGGTCCGAGATCAGCATGCCTATTGTAATATGGTGGAAGAAGAACTTGATGGTGAGCCGTGGTTCCAGGATATCAAAGAATACCTCAGGATGGGAGTGTATCCCGCACAGGCCATATGGGATCAAAAGAGAGCAATTCGACGCTTGGCAAACGAATTTTTCTTCAGTGGAGGAGTGTTGTACAAAAGAACTCCAGATCTTGGCTTATTGAGATGCATGGATGCTAAGCAGGCTATAGTTGTCATGACCGAGGTACATGCGGGGGTTTGTGGACCTCATATGAGTGGATATGTATTGGCCAAGAAGATTCTCCGAGCAGGTTATTACTGGCTTACTATGGAATGGGATTGCATCAGTTTTGTGCGCAAGTGCCATCAATGTTAGGTACATGGGGATTTGATTCATTCCCCGCCATCAGAACTGCATACAATGTCAGCACTATGGCCTTTCATTGCTTGGGGAATGGATGTCATTGGGTCGATCGAACCAGCAGTGTCAAATGGGCACAGGTTTGTTCTGGTAGCCTTTGACTATTTCACTAAGTGGGTTGAGGAAAAAACTTTCAAATCAGTGACCAAGAAGGCCGTGATCAATTTTGTGCCTTCGGATATCATTTGTCGGTTCGGAATCTCGAAGGTAATCATCACAGACAATGGTGCCAACCTCAACAACCATCTGACGGCAGAAACATATAAGTAGTTTAAGATCACGCACCGTAATTCCACCCCATATCGTCCTAAGGCGAATGGAGAAGTCAAAGCTGCTAATAAGAACATTAAGAAGATACTTCGGAAAATGGTGGAAGGGTCCAGGCAATGGCATGAGAAGTTACCGTTCACCCTATTAGGCTACCACACGACTGTTCGCACTTCAGTTGGGGCGACACCTTATTCATTGGTATACGGTACGGAGGCAATAATACCCGCAGAGGTTGAAATACCATCCCTTCAGATTATTTCCGAAGCAAAAATTGACGATGTTGAATGGGTCAAGGCCCGCTTGGAACAATTGAGTTTGATCGATGAAAAAAGATTGGCATTGGGTCGATCGAACCAGCAGTGTTTAGAGTTTAGGGTTTAGGATTTAGGGTTGCTTGGGGAATGGATGTCATTGGGTCGATCGAACCAGCAGCGTCAAATGGGCAGCAGTATGTCACAAACAGTTGTACCAACAGAGAATTGCAAGAGCATATAACAAGAAAGTGCGTCCGTGGCAGTTTGAATTAGGGCAATTGGTGTTGAGGCGTATCCTACCTCATTGGGCTGAAGCAAAAGGAAAGTTCACCCCCAACTGGCAGGGGCCATTTATTGTAACCCGAGTGTTGTCCAATGGCGCATTATATTTGACAGATGTGGAAGGAAAATGTGTAGAAATGGCTATAAACTTTGATGCAGTCAAGCGATACTATGTATGATTTCTTTGTCTAATTGTACTTAATTATATTTGGCATATTTTGAGATTGAAATGACGAAGACATTTTGTTCTGCTATCCAGACACTTTATCCTTTGTTGCCCCTTTTGAGCCTTATTTTATTTTCTTTCGTACCCCTCTTTCGGAATCAATAACAAAATATAGGAGCACGAGCAAGAAAGATCAGCGGAGAAATTATAAGAATAGTCCAAAAGAAAAGAAAAGGAAAAGAAAACGAAAACAAGAAAAAAAGAAAAGAAAAGAGAAGAAAAGAGAAAAGAAAAGCAAGAAAAGAAAAAGAAGAGAAAAGAAAATGAAGAAAAGAAAAGAAAAGAAAAGAAAGAAAAGAAAAGTGGAAGAAAGGGAAGATCACAACAACAAAGTAATCTCTGTGACCTAAACTACGTTTGACTTGATCCCGAAAGGGTACGTAGGCAGCCTCTTTGAGGTTCAGTCACACCAAAACAAAGTTCCAAAAGTCCCCAGGAAAGAAACTGGGGCAGAAGTTGTGGTTGTTGTGAGATGGTTGATTCCAAAAGTTGTAATGTTAAACCCATGTTGAATTATTTTGAGCCTCTATACCCTTCTTTCTAAAACCCATCCAAAAGCCTGCATTACGGTCCAAAGAAAGACCTTCCGATCAATCTTCAAGAAGTGCCAATGCGAGAAAGTAAAGTGATTCATGTTAAGGGCAACACTTTGGTACCAGAAAGAAAATGATGAAAATGAGAGAGTCTTATTGGTGAAAACCCTCACGGGCACCATAATGCGACATGAGTTGAGAGAAATCAAAAATGAGAGAGTCTTATTGGTGAAAACCGTCACGGGCACCGTAAGGCGAAGTGAGTTTAGAGAGAAATAAAAAATGAGAGAGTCTTGTCGGTGAAAGCCTTCGCGGGCATCGTAAGGCGAAGTTGAGTTTTCAGATAGGCAAATGAAACAAGTCTGTGGTTAAAAGTTGCTCAAAATAGGGCAAGACGAGCAAGGTTTGGGTCTTGATGAAAGTCAGGTTATGGAAGTCCGGAACCGCAAATGTGGCAATCAAAAGCTGATTGGTTGGACAGACTAGGTTGGTTAATCCAAAATGCATGGGATGATCAATGGTACCAGCCGTTCCACTCAGATAAGTCCTATCCTCTTCTCTTCATTACAAATCATCCGTTTCGGAGTCTTTCTATCCTTAACCTTTGAGGTCGTTGCATTTCATTCTCTTGAAGTCTATATGTAAGATGTTTCAGTATCGGTTCTATTCAAAAACAAAAGGAAGGATGTCAAGGCTAACTACCAGCTTTCCAGTTGCAAGGCACAACAGGGCCAGAATATATCAAAGATGAAGTAGGACATAAAGGACCGTTGGAAGTTTCATTGGTGGATTAATCATTTAATTGTGGGGAAGAAGTGAAGTTTCAGATAGAGGGGTTCAAAAACACAAAAACAACAATACGGGATAAAACACTTGGTTCATCAAAGTCAGGGGGTTGAAATTCGGTTAGGAAGTCAAAGAGGTTCAAGGCAAGTCCAGGGAAGCAGGTCGGAGTAAAGCCCGAGTAGCAAGGACATACCCAGCAAGAATGCCAGCAACTAACCACCATTTTATATTAACAAATTGTTCTCTGGTTGAGACAGGGGCAGAAAATTTTCTTTGTTTGTCTATTTTGTCGCAAGCAGGCGCCCACTTGGAGAACAAGGGAATACATTTCAAGCGTCAGCAATCAGGCGCCCACCTGGAGAATAAGGGAAGTCCAATTCAAAATATTCATTTTCAATAATATTTGGCAACATGATGCGCCCAGCCGTCAAACTGTGGCAGAAAATTTTTTTTTGTTTGTCTATTGTGTTGAAGTCAGGCGCCCACCTGGAGAACAAAGGAATACATTTCAAGCTCAACAGTCAGGCGCCCACTTGGAGAACAAGGGAATATATTTCAAGTTTCAGCAATCAAGCACCCACCTGGAGAACAAGGGAATACATTTTAAGTTTCAACAGTCAGACACCCACCTGGAAAATAAGGGAAGTACAATGCAAAATTTTCAAGTTTTAATATTTGGTAACGTAACGCGTCCAGTCATCAAACTGGGGCAGGAAATTTTCTTTATTTGTCTATTATGTTAAAGTCAGGCGCCCACCTGGAGAACGAGGGAATACATTTCAAGTTTCAGTAGTCAGGCGCCCACCTGGAGAGTAGTCAGGCGCCAACCTGGAGAACAAGAGAATACATTTCAAGTTTCAGTAGTCAGGCGCCCACCTGAAGAACGAGGGAATACCTTTCAAGTTTCAATAGTCAGGCGCCCACCTGGAAAACAAGGGAAGTACAATTCAAATTTTAGCTTTCAAGTTTTGATATTGGATAACATGATGTGCCCAGTCACCAAACTGGGGCAGAAAGTTTCTTTGTTTTGTCTATTTTTGTGAAGTCACGAGTCCGCCTGGAGAATAGGAGAATTCATTTTGAGCTTTGAAGTCGGGAGCCCACCTGTACAACAAGGGAATACTTTCAAGTTAAAATTCAACAGCCGTGAGCCCACCCATGCAACAAGGGAATACATTCAAGTCCAAGTCTAGAAGACGGGAGCGCACCCGTACAACAAGGGAATACAGTCAAGTTCAGCAATTTGAAGAGAAGGAACAACATCTCAGTTTGTAATTTGAAGTGGCAACAATGGATTTCACCAAGAGAATACAAGACAGCAAGGAAACATGAAGTACAAGGACAAGTTTGAACACTTTAGATAGGATTTCTTGTAATTCATAGATCATAGCTTAGTTTAGCTTCTTTATTCTGACATGGTGTAATAAGGGAGGTCAGCAAGCAGTAGCGGCAGCAATTGCAGTGAAATCACAGCTCCTGGTAGTCCCAGCTACCAGACATTCCCGAACTACACTGACCTGATTCCTGTTTAGCCCAGGATATGTAGGCAACCTCTGAAGCAGGGTGCGGTCGGTTCTTTCAAAAATGCTTCATACAGAATATTCGAACGGGCATAAATCGCTCGTTTCCGCTCACTTATCTTTGCACGAAAACTCTTCGTGTTTCCGGGCAAAGAGGGGCAGCTGTGAGCACGTGATTTTTGCCCTATATGAATTATTCCCAAAAATTCAAACAAAATGATTTCTTTCATTATTTTGCAATTTCGTGAAGTTTGTGTTATTTTCTGTTAATTGTTTGCATGTTATTTGTGCATTTTAATTCAAATGAAAAATATAAAAAAAATACACTTGGCACTTGCATTTAGAATTTAATTTTATATTTTACGATTAATTAGCGGTTAAGTTATTTTTAGAATAAAATACAAAGAAAATAACAAAATTAGTCCATTTTTACATTTTTAATTATTAATTGTTGAATTTGTCATGAGTTTATTTTTAAATAGGATCTAAATAATTTTAGGAATTAATTATCTTAACTTGGAAATATATTAGGTCTTTATTTTAATTTTTGCATTTTTATAAAGTCAGAAAAATATTAAAAAAATAAAAAAAAATCAAAATAAAAATGAATTAAATAAAATAAATAAAAGAAAAAACAATTAAAAAGAGTGGTCTTGATAAGGTACAAGGATTGGGCCAAAATTGTCTAGGCCCAAACAAAGCACCCCATGCCCAGGCCCAATTTAATCCCAACCCGGCCTGCCCCCACATAATCCAAACGACGTCGTTTGGTCGTTTTAATCTGGACCGTCGAGGTCTTTTGATCTAACAGCTACGAACTAGGGGATCTTTAGTAAAAGACGGTCAGAACACCCCCTACCCCCATCTCGTCTCTTTCAAACCCTCCCCTTACAGAAACCCTAATCGGAGCCGCCCCAAAATTCCACCTCCGGCAATGGCGGCGCCACCACCAACGAGTCCCAAATTAACACCCTTGTTCCCCTTCTCATCCTCTTTCCAAATCCGTCAATGGTTTCCCTCGAATCTTATCCTAAGGCCTCGAATATTCATTTGAAGATTTTCCGACCACCACACAACTCTCTCCGTTCACCACCTATCACACCTCCTTTTTTTACCTAATTACTACACCCCAGGAAGGGATATAATAAAGGAAGGAGTTTTTTCACTTAAAGAACAGTCGGAACGGGATTTATTTATTTAGATTCAGAGTCGCCACTTGGGAGATTAATGGTGTCCCAAGTCACCGATTGAATCCCGAACCGAGGAAATATAACTCTGTTAACAGTCTGTGAAGCAGAAATCCGGATAAGGAATTCTGCTAATCCGGGAGAAAGTGTTAGGCACTCCCGAATTCCGTGGTTCTAGCACGGTCGCTCAACTGTTGTATTTGTTTTTATTTTATTTCTATATATATTCCATTTTTATGTGCATTTATTAATATTCCGCTTTATTATTGAATTTTATAAGAATTGCAACATCGTGAAAATGTATTCCGGACCACAGCATACCAATACGCCTGTGGCCTTTAGCACATTTCGACTTCGTTGAGATTTAGATTTGGGTCGCATGAAATGCACACTCGTATTAGGAAGGTAATATTTATTAACACACGCGCCTAAAGCAATCTACGTGTTTATTAGCTTTGGGAAAGACCGCGGAATTCGCTAAACGGTCCATCCCGATTCTAAGTATTTTATAAGTAATTATTGAGGGCCCTGCAATTCATTCATTTTATTTGAGCGGGGCTCGTCTCATTTTTATTAAGGCCAAGCCAAAGTAAGCTATGATTTTCTATTCGATTTGTATCTAATAACAAAGAAAAAAAACCCTAATTATTTATTATTTACCTCATTGTTATGTTACTAGAAAAGTTTTTCGAGTTATAGCGTTTGGGCCTTTTGATTATTTACTTAATGTCAGCAATTTTGGGACTGAAATGTCACTCCAGTCATGAGTTCGCATGTAATTATATATAGTACTAAATCTGATTGATTATTAA